>BQMB01000577.1:0-228449 GCA_027943415.1 Closterium sp. NIES-67 | reverse complement strand
CGCAGTAACTATCAGCGTCACAGATAGCCAAAGTAGCTAGATGATAGCTTAAGAAACTGGATTGCAACTTAGTAAAAAAGCCCGGTTATTACTACTGGAACGATGCGAATTGTGTATCACCGATGGGAGTTTGGAACTGCAGAAAATACTGCTGCTAAGCAATCCCTGTGGAGTTCGAACAGCCTTGCCCGAACTTCAACCGCACTCTACCACGCGATGTCCTTACTAAAAAATGCCAAGACCGTTGTTAAAACTTCTGTACTGTTCTGAATGTTCAAACTTCCAGAAGTTCGGAACTGAATGTTCCACACCCTAAGGGGGTGTATGAAGTGAAACCAAGAATGACGTCCCGGGACGTCAGCGAAGGCTTAGTGTGGTTACCCCATGTAACAATTACTGTAGACGCTCTGTCAGTGTTCAGCAGAAAATATGTCCCATCCGAGCTAACTTCCCAGCTCATTTTGCGCTGCCCAAAGCAATGCCCGTGGGCAGGGATCGAAAAAACAAACCAAACACTGCCCAACTCGTGCAGCGACAGCACGAACCAGCTCGCGAGATAGGGATTCGCAAGTGGAGTGCCACTTGCGCGGTGTGGCCCAAAAACGAATGCGATGTGCAGTCCCTATTTTTTTTCGCACATTACAGCATTTTTTTGTTACATTACGCTTTCGGTTTTTGCACCCTAAAAGAAATTTTCCAGCATGTTTCGCATTTCGTCATTGTTCAATGTGCTTTGTTAGCCCTCGGAATAAGCTAATTTGACGTCGCGCGGACGTCACCGAGTGACGTCAAAACAGCTTATCGGGCATTGCCCGTTTACTTCATACACCCCTAAGGCCTGCACTTATCAGTACGGCCAGCTGGTCCCTTCGCGGGGCAAGCAGTTCCCTGTGCTGCAGAAAGCAAGAACCCATCAACGTTGATGAGTCAAGGAGATGGGTGGGTTGCTTGCTTTGGCCCTGCACCTGCTTCGCGGCAATGCCCAACGGACTGGAGAGTGTTGGTTTCACGGGCAGAAGTGCTTGGGCCGCGCCTCGATAAAATGAACCATACGAGAAACAAAATTGTCTCAGGCGTGACTATAAGGCAGGAAATCTGGCAAGCTGGCGGAGGACGTGTGGTTACATGAAAGCTGACGAAAGCGACGTAACGACAGAGTGTGACGCTAAAGGGGGACAGGAACAACAAAGTGGAAATGGGGCACGAGGAACGAGCTTGTGCTAAAAGAAAAGGGAATGTCGAGGAGAGGGGAGGGGATGGGACGGACGATACCAAGGCCACTATGAACGTTTCCCACCATTGCGCGAACGACCCAGATTGGTTGTGTACTGAAATCGCTGAGCCTGGAGGGCGGGAACACTGCACCATATCCAGAAATCATGGAGATTCTGTATATGGTTCACAGCCTCCTCGATAAAATGAAAGCTGAGAGAAGCATAGCATACAAGCACATAGCTAAACGCCATCTCGTATCTTTTTTAATGTTCATTATTCATCATTTATCGGTTTCCAATATTTGTTCTAGTACTATGCATGATATTTCATTCTTGAAAATAAATTGCGATGAACTTGCAACATCAAATGCAGAAAATAGTAGCAGATCGATAGAACCATCACTACATACCCATGTAAAGCACCTGTTTCAATTTTAGTTCATGAACTCATAAAGATGCAAGAGTTTAAAGAAACATGGTTTTGGAAGTAGAGAGCAATTGATGGTTGGAAGGATGCTGGGCACTGGTGCTGATATGGAGGACAGGGTCATGTTTCGCATCACCTGTTTGCGAGTACGAATTACCTCCAACCTACACATGCCTCACTTGTGTGCCACGCCGATCCGCTCAACAGCCACCCCACTACGGCCAAGCCACCATGCTTCTTTCCCTCGTTAATAGCACCTTGCCGCAGCCAGCCTCTCCCTGCTCCGAGAGCAACCATGTGAGCGACAGGCGTTTGGGTCGCTAAAGCCACACTCGCAAGCCCCGTTGCGCGCCGATCGCTCGCGATTACGCGCTGCTCCGTCTGCGCAGGGCCACGTGGCGCCGTCGGACCATGTCCAATCGGAGCCCGGGCCCGAGGTTGACGCGGGGGAACAGTTGGCGGCGAAGGAGGCTCGCGTTCGCGCGGAGGTTTCGCGACGAATTCGGCAGCTGGGGCGGGAAGGGAATGCGTCGGCCGCTGTAGAGCTGTTCACTCAAATGCAGGTGGGCATGGTTTGCCTCATTAGACAGGCACAGCCCTTTCGATGCTCGCTTTCCCCGGATTTACTCAAGGTAGGTGCTGCTTTCCGGTCTTGACAGAGGGTTTGTTGATGGCCCTTGTGACTTGCGCAGTGCTCTCTGCCAAGTGCCCTCTTTCCAGGGGCGGGTGGTGGCTGTGTGATCCTCGCTTCTTGCTTCCTTTTTCCCCAATCGAACTGATAGCTACGCCTACGGCTTATCCTTCGTTAGAACGCTCAGTCATTCTCCCGTTTGGACTCTAAAACCCTCGCATAAACCCCTGTCCCCTTTCCCACTTCCCTGGACCCTCCGCCTTCTCCTTTCTAAGCCTCGCATATCCCCTCCCTCCCCTCCTTTCTCCCATTCACCCACCTTCCCCTCCCCTCCCCCCCCCCCCCACCCCCAACACCTCTCCCGTTTCCCCTCTCCCCGCCTCCCCCCCCTTCCCACGTCCCCGGCCTGTCACCCTTTCTCTGCCATCCTCATCTCTTTCCCGCCCCAATCCCCCTCTCCCCCCAGGCGACGGCATAGCCCCAGACGCCATGGCAGCCACGGCTCTGATTGACTGCTGCGTGCGCTGCGGTGAGCTGGCCCGTGCCGAGCGCACCTTCCTTCAACCTCTTCAGCAAAGCCCCACCCACCAGCAGTAGCAGGCAGCATCGCCTCCACAGCCAGCAGCGACGTTGGAAGGGCCGGCCAATCTGGTGCCTGACGCAGTGGCGGTGGGCGTTCTGCTGCGGGCGTACGGGCGCAAGAGCCCGCCGCAGTGGGCCAAGATTCAGCAGCTGCTGACGCGCATGGAGCTGGACTTCGGCCTGCTCAGCCGTCCACGGCGATTTTTCAACGAGCTCATGGATATCTGTGCGAGGGACAATGCGGTGGACCGTGGTGTGCAGCTGCTGGACCGGATGGCCGAGGCAGGGGTTTGAGCCGGATGTGTTCACGTTTGAGGCGGTGAAGCGCCGGAGGACACTACGCTCGCATTTCAAGAAGCTTTTTAACTGAACAGGGTGGACAATACTACGGATAAAGTATAGCTAATTAGAGAGAAGGGTACAGAAAGTGGTATGGGCTTTGGGATGGGTGGGTTGGAGGTTGAGGGATGAGGCTGACAAAAGGCGAGGGTGAGGGTTTAGGAGAGATGTCACTATGCTGGTGACTTCTTGATTTATCGAATGGGTTAACTGCCCCATTGTTGAATGAAGATAGCTTAGCCAATGGTGGGAGATAATGTTGCTGTTTGTGACATTTGCAGCTACACTTGAAAAGCATACTATGGTATTCCTCCCAGTGTCCGTACACCCCACCTGGGCTCTGCTGTATGAGAGTTAAGAGCTGGACAGTCAGCAGCAGTAAGCCAATCAAACGATCTGGCAAGCCTGCTTCGCTGGCGTTGCCCCAGTACAGGCCAGCTCAGCACCGTGTGTATTCGTGGAGGGAAATGTACGGACGACACGGGTAGGAGGGGCGCTCCGAACGTCATTTTCCGCCACGGACTGACGACGACTGCCCGCATCGCGAGCGCGATTCGTGGTACATCTCGAACCGCGTGTCTGGATGTATCGCGCGCGCAGTGGGCTGCGCGAATTATGGGGTGAGATTTGGAATTGCTGCTCTGATCGCATCTGACAAGACCAAGCGACACAGAAACCACGTTGAGCAGCAATTTCCCGCAGTGAGAAGAACACAAATCGACCACCGTGTCTGGATAAATACCAATCCGCACGTGTTGCATACCTAGTAATTTGAGGTTTCGCTTTGACTCTTGGCCTTCTCGCGAGTACTGTCAGCACTTCCGGCACTGTCGCGGACACACGTGGTAATATTCAGGCTCCTTCGCTCGACGCACGAAGTAGGAGGTCACGGGTTGCGGCGGATCCGCACTTTATCTACTTCCCTTTCATTCCTAACGACGCCGTGAAGCGTCAGGCAACCCAGTGCACGGACCCTAAGTTGGGAACGAAGCGATCTAGCTGCTTCGGCGAAGCGTGTTTCGGGAAGCCGATCGGCTCCTCACCAACTAAGGCGCACGAGGTCCCGCGATCACCTCCCGTTACAAGATCCCACCACATCAATTTTCGCTTCCCCCGACCCGGTCGGCAAAAAATGGGCTGCGGCTGTGCGAGTCTGCTCTCCCTCCCCCTCCCCTCTCCCTCCTCCTTCTTCTCGTCCTGGCCTCTCTCGCGCATCTTCCCCGCGCCATCGGCGCAGCGGATGCGCCGCCGCCGCAGGCGCCGGTGGCGGTGCCCCCAGCGGTGGTGAAGCTGGGCTTCCTGCTGCCGGTGCAGGAGCGCAACCTGGACATCCCGCTCAACCTCGCCCGCGAATGGTACGTTCCGCCCACTATCTTGCTTACATATTCAGGCAGTGTTTATCCAAAATTACAACCTTTCCGCCTTCCGTCTCTCCCTCCCCCCTTTTTTCCCCTCTCTCCCTCGCAGGGGCTCCGCAGCGCAAGTGGCGCTAGACGTCCTTTCCACCCGCTATAAGCGCTTCACCATAAAGCCCGTCTTCCAGGCCGTCGAATGCGCCGCGGAGAGCGCCGCGATCGGCGCGGAGGGCGCTGGTGAAGCAGGGCGTGGCGGGCGTGGTGGGCCCCGCGTGCAGCGAGCCGCGGTGGGCGCGGCGCCCGTGCTGAGCGGCGCGGGAATCCCGATGGTGTCGTTCGCCGCCACGGCCGACGCGCTGCGGAATCGCACCGCGTATCCGACCTTCTTCCGTACTGCGTGAGTGCGGTGCTGGTAGCTAGCTCTTGGTCGGTCGCTCTCGCTGACTCCTACTCGCCTACTGGACTCCAACCTACCCCCCCGACAGCGTAACTGTTGCTACGAGTTACCCGATTTCTGCTACGGTAGTTCAACTTCCCCTGTAATTTTCCGTCCCTGGCTTTCTCCCTGCCGGGGAGAAGAGCACTAGTAGTATGTGCGGATGCATGTGATTGCGATGTATGTGTGTATGGCCGCTGCATTGGCCCAGCTCCTGTGATGCGGGAGGTGAGAGTGTGTGGATCTGTTTGAGGACCATGCACACAGCCCGTGCGGAGAGTGCCTCAAAACATGATGCGGGAGGGTACAGTGAGTGCCGTTCTTCACATGTCCACTCAGGCCCTTTCCACTCTATCCACCCCTACTTTTTTCTCTCTTATCTCTTTCTGCCCTCCAACTCTGCCCCTTTCCTCTCCGCCTCTGGTCCTCAGCTTCGGCGATCGGCACCAAGCGGCCGCCATTCGCAGCGTGGTAAGCCTCCGTCGTTATCCTCATCGTCCATCCGTCATCGTCCGTTCGCAAGCCGCTCGTCTCCTACTCCTCGTCTTCCCCTTCCTATTCGTCCTCACTTCCGCCTTTCATGCGCCCCGCTCCTCCCACTTCTCCCGTCTCCCGTCTCCCGTCTCCCGTCTCCCCCCCTCTTCGTCCCGTCCATGCGCCCCGCTCTCCCCATCTTCTCCCCGCCCCTTGCCCCCCCCGCACCCCCCTCTGTGGCCACTGTATTCCCCCCCCCCCGCGCGGCGCAGATCGACCAGCTGCAGTGGAAGCGCATCCTCGTGTTCCACTCCGCCGAGACCTACGGCGAGGCGCTCGCCTACGACGTGAGTCAGAGTGACAGCCACTGCCGCTTTGCCGCATCGCCGCTTTGCCCCATTGCCGCATTGCCGCATCTCCCCATTGCCGCGTTGCCGCGTTGCCCCATACCGATCCGCCCATTAAGCTCTACCTTCTAACCGTAACTCTCTTATTTCTCCAGCCTCCTTCAACCGAATGCTAGCCCTGTGTGGCCACTGGGGCGCTCCCGTCCGCCGTCGAGCTTCCGCCTCACCCCTTCCCCCTCCTCCTTCCGCCTTCTCCCCCCGCCCTGCTCCGCCCTGCCCCGTCCGCAGGTCGCCCAGGAGCCCCAGCTGCAGGTGCGTACGGTGCGCATCCCGCACCCGCCCCCCGCGGACTGCTCCGCGTTCTTCCCCGCGGCGGCAGACGACTGGATGCAGGCGTCGGAGGACACGGGCGTGGTGCTCGCCGTGCTGCCGCGCACCGCCTCCTGCCTCTGGGCCGCGGCCAGCAAGCTGGTGGGTGCCGGCGGGTGCTGGTGGGTGCTGGCGGATGCTGGTGGGTGCTGGTGGGTGCTGGTGGGTGCTGGCGGGTGCTGGCGGGTGCTGGCGGGTGCTCCAATGTGGAGTAAGTTGATACCACGTGTTACCACTATCAAGCACTGCGCTCACAGGAATAGAGTCTGGTGGGATGGCTAGAGGACACGTGGGGGGGGAGGGGCGGGAGCTCGCCGTGCTGCCCACTCTGTTTGGTGTGAAACACACTGCTAAGAGACGCACAGTGCTGCCTCTGGCCCTCCGGGGCGGCGTTGCACCTCATGGATGCACACAATGCCGCGTCAACCACAGGCCTTGATCCTCTCCTGTCGACCTTTTCCCTCTCCTGCTGCCTCATCCCGATTCCCGCGCCCCATCCCAGAACCTACTGGCGTACCCATGGTGGTACCTGGGCACGGACGGCGTGGCGGCGTTGGACCTCATGGATGCAGCGCCCGAGTCAGGCGAGGAGATGCTGGGCGGCCAGCTGGAGTACGAGCTCGCGCTTGCGCCCTCAGGTTGGTCTGTGGCCTTCACGTGGCCTTCAGGTGGGCTTCAGGTGACCTTCAGGTGACCTTCAGGTGGGTCTCATTTCAGTCTTGTGGTGAGTTGTCTGATGCTGTTATTTCGCCTGTCCGTCCCCTATCGCTCATCCCTACTCCTCCTCCCTCCCCTCCTCCTCTCCCCCCCCCGCCCCCATCAACCCTTCCCCAGCCGCCGACCCCTCGGGCGAGGAGGCCTTCGCGCCGTTCAGGAGCTACTGGCAGCAGCAGTCGTACGCCGCCTTCCCTGGGCTGCTCACCTTCGACGCCGCCCCGCACTTCTCCACCCCGCGGCCCTTCGTGCCGCACCTCATTGACGCGGTGTGGGCGTTCCACGAGGCTTTCAACAAGACCGTTGGGGAAAACGGTACGGCGGCGGTGATGGTGGGGTGGGGACGGGGGACGGGGGAAGTGAGAGGGGGGACGGGGGACGGGGGAAGTGAGAGGGGGGACGGGGAATGGGGATGAGGATGACATGGTATAGATCAAGCAAGCAACTGCTAGTCCATCTCTCAACGAAGTCTTGATCTAGCCCTCTTTTCCTCTCCCTTTCATGACTCGCCCTCTCTCTCTCCCCTTTGCGCCCTACACACGCAACCAACGGCTGCCTCCCTCCTCTAGGCTCGTTCCCGTCCACTTCCCAACTGCTGGCGTGCTTCAATGACTCGCCTGCCGACTGCGTGTCCTTCGCGGGGACAACCGGCCACGTGCACTTTGACTCCGACTCGGGCGAGCGCAGCAAGCTGCACGTGTCGCCGCGGTACTCGCTCATGCAGTTTGCAGGGCTCCCCTGGATGGTACGCCGCTGCTGCTGCAGTGCATGGTGCAGGGTGCAGGGTGCAGGTTGCAGGGTGCAGGGTGCATGGTGCATGGTACTTGCAGGCAGGCACTATCCAATTCATACCCACTCACGAGATTGATTGGGCATGCGCAATTGGTCCATCTGCTCATCAAGCTCAGCTCATCCCCGTGCACGAGCCGGCATGTCACGAGCATCCTCTCACTTCACTCTCCCCTGCTCTCTCTCCTCACTCTCCTCGCACCACTCATCCCACCCCCCGTCCCCGGCCCCTCACCAGCCTGTGGGGGAGTGGGTGGAGCAGCAGCAACCGCGGCTCAACCTGACACAGCAGACGCCGCTGATGCGACCAGCTGATCCTGCTGGAGACACCAGCAGCAGCACAGGAGAGGTGAATGGAAGCCTGACAGGGGAGGTTGCTCCTCCTGCCAGCAACAGTAGCAGCAGTGGTGGTGGTTCCAATGGTATTGATGGCACTGCTGGTGGTTCGTCAGTGCGGCAATCAGCTACCATTGAGGTAAGCGTGCATGTTTGTAGCTGTCCGTCTAGGCGTGCATAAGGGGAAGGGAGTGGGGTGGCAGGAGGGGCAGGGCAAGGGTAAGAGTGTGGGGGGAGTTCCTGCGCCCCTGAGGGTGGAGAGTCCGGGTGTGTTTCCTGTCACTGGTCGCTGCTCTGCATAAACGAAGGGCCGGTTTCACTGACACATCCTCTTCCCTGTTTCTTCCTTGCTGAATACAATTCTCCCCCGGATTGCAGCCCACCACTGCCGCAACTGACAGCACAAGTGGCGGCAGCAGCAGCAGCACTGGATCCACTATAGCAATAGCAGTGGTGTGCAGTGCCATGCTGGTGGCTTTGATTGCTATTGTTGGTGCCATGTTGTGGAGCAAGCGGCAACACTTGTTTGTGCACGAGGAGCCTAAGCACCATATGGTGGCTGATGATGCTGATGTTGCAAGGGGAGGAGTGCACTTGCTGTAGTGCTAGTGAAATCAATGTGCCTTTGGATTTTCTTCGCATAGATGTATTGTATTCTTTACTAATAGTTAGCATGCTGAAGTTGCAACTCTATCCTTACGGGTGTGTTGTATCAGAGTAGAAGAATGAATTAAAAGAGAGAGAACATGTGAATATACCTAAGAGTTGTACCCTATATAAGACATGACTCTATTCAGTCTATGCAAACATAGTAGATATACATGTTTGACACACCCCCTAGACTGCATAGGGGCAGGTCATGACAAAACAGCTCAGGGTGGCACTACTAGTCCAGCCTCTAAGACAAGGGTCAAAAAGACCAGTCAGAAGGAGTACAGACAAGGCAAGAACAAGTACAAGGCGGCACTACTAGTCCAACCACTGTGAGAGGACACAAGTCCAGTCTGAGTGTACATATATATAGGACAGTACAAAGTCAAGGCCCAAGCAAGTGAGAGACTACAGGAACTAGACCAAGCTGTACACAGTGCCGCTGATGATCTTTATGCGCAAGTGCCTTCGTAAACATATCAGCTGTGTTGGCACCTGAGGCCAAGTGTACTACGCGAGCCTGGCGTCGCTGCTGTAGCTCGCGCAGGAGGAAGTACCGCAGCTGGATATGCTTCGCTCTGCCCTCGAGTCGAGGCTCCTGACACAGGAGGATCATGGCCCTGTTGTCAGCGTAAAGGACCGGGGCAGAGCTAGGCTGCTCACCTAAGTCAGCGAGCAAGAAGGTCAGCCAGCGGAGCTCCTGTGCCGCCATGGCACCGGCGTAGATCTCAGCCTCACAGCTGGACTGGGCAACAGACGAGGAGCGGGTAGCTCTCCACGAGACAGCACCTGAGCCAAGGCTGAAGCAGTAGCCCTGGGAAGACCTGAGCGTCTTGGCGTCGTCTGCCCAAGAAGCGTCTGTGTGTCCAGTCACGACCACCGGCCTGCGTCCGCCTAGCACTAACCCCATGCCCGATGTACTTGCAAGATAACGCAGAACCCTCTTAGCGGCAGACCAGTGCTGAGGTCGGTGTCTGCCTGTGGCCACAAAGCGCGCAAGGATGCTGAGAGGGTATGCGAGATCTGGGCGAGTGCAAGTCATCAGGTACATGAGGCAACCCACCAGCTCAGCGTAAGGACCACTCGGATCTACCGACTCCTCAGGAACTGGAGCGGAGAGTCTGTGGTCCAGAGGAAGAGGGGTGGGCTGTGCTGAGGAGAACTGAAGGCCGAACCTCTGAAGGACCTGGCGCACCAAGTGTGACTGAGTTAGGGTGATGGTGCGCGCGGCTCGGTCCCTGGAGATCTGCAAACCAAGGTAACGGCGCAGCTCTCCAAGGTCAGTGCAAGTGTGTTTCTTCAGCAGCTCTACCTTCACGGAGGCCAGTGCGTCCCTGTCTGCAGTGGCGAAGACCAGGTCGTCTACGTAGACAAGGATGTAAAACGGAGTCTGGCCAGCACGAACAAAGAGTGAGGGGTCTGCAGAGGACGGAAAGAACTGCAGGTTAGCGAGGGTAGCATGCAACGTGTCGTGCCACTCACGGGGCACCTGGCGCAGGCCGTAGACTGGGCGCCGCAGAAGCCACTGGGTCCCAGGAGGGAAGGCGCCAGTGAAGCCCTGAGGGCGACGCAGGTAGACCTGCTCGTGTAGGCTGCCCTGAAGGAAGGCAGTGGAGAAGTCGAGGGAGTGAAGCTCGTTGTCACGCTGAGCCGCTACGTGTAGCAGAACCCGAAGAGTAGTCATCTTCGGGGTAGGAGCGAAAGTCTGAAAGAAGTCCACCCCCTCGCGCTGACTGAAACCTCTATCCACGTAGTGCGCCTTGAACACAGGCGGCTCTCCAGGAGGGCGTTTCACCTTGAAGAGCCAGCGGCCATCGACTACGTTCACCCCAGGTGGGGGAACAGCGTCGACGAAGGTGCCGGTGGATCTCCAAGATGCCATCTTCTGCTCCATGGCAGCTATCCACTGAGAGGCCAGGGTCCCGAAACCGCCTCAGCGTAAGTACGAGGGGTCGGGATGTCGAAAGCGTCTGGGTCACCCTCAGGGACTAGCAGCATGGAACAGAGATGGGGAGCAGCCTCGGACAGGAAAGCAAGCTCGAACTGGCGGTCCTCCAGGACGTCACTGCTGAGGGCAGAAGCACCCCCAACAGACGGAGGACAGGCAGGGTCAGAGACCAGAGCAGTGGCGTAGTCAAAGGGCGGCGGGTAGAGTTGAAGTCAGCGACCGCAGCGACAAGGGCGTCAAGACTCAAAACCGGAATAGACGGGTCGGTAATGAGAGAGGCAAGGACCCGAGGAACAAGAGGACGAGCAGCACGAAAGAAGTCAGACAGAGGAGGAGACGCAACTGTAAGAGAAGACGGAGGAGGCGACGGGAGGAGGGGAGGACGAGACGCGTGGGAACGTAGCAACATAGGGTGAGAGCGCGGGGCGGGGGAGACAGGACGAGCACGGGAGGGACGGCGAGACCAGACGTGAGAGGGAGGCGTCGGGTCAGGAGACAGAGGAGGGGACACGGGTGGGGAACGAGGGGGAAAACGAGCCGGGGACGAGTCCGGCGGAGGGAACACGGGGCCGTAGACGGGAAGAGGAGGAGACGGCAAGAGAGGAACAGGCGCAGGGTTAGGGGACGGAAGGCCGAGAAGACGAAGGGCGGACACCGGCGGGGACTGCTGCGGCTGCGACATAACACCAACACCAGGGCCGCAAGCTGCGCGACGGCTACCTCCCGAACCCTCCACGCCGGCACCCCCAGAAGGGACACCCCCAGAGCCCGAAACCCCGCCAGCGCCGGTACCACCCCCAGTCCCGCCGGGACAAGCCACGACAGGAGCCCCGGGACGAGTACCCACCTCAACGCCAGCAACCCCAGAGTCCACGAACGGCGGCAGCGACGACAGCGGCGGCGGCGTCGGCTGCAACAACTGCTGCGACGGCGGCGGCGGCGGAGACGACAGCTGCCGCAGCTGTGGCGACGGCGGCTCCGGAGGCGGTGGAGGTGGAGACAGCGGGGGAGGGTCTGGCGGCGAGGACTGCGCCGGGGGACTACCAGAGTTAGAAGACTCCTCGACCGGGACAACCGACGGGAGGGGGGTGACGTGAGACACACCAGAGGGGGCCGGACGGGGGGGAGGGGGGGGGGAGGGGCAGGGACCACCAGGGAGGGAGGAACCAGGAACAGGGGGAGAGTAACCGGGGGACCATGGTGGGGGAAGCGGCGGTAGAAGGAGACGGACTCGTCAAAGGTGACGTTGCGAGAGTGAAAGAAGCGGTGAGACGGCGGGTGGTAGAAGTGCCAGTCAGACGCGTCAAGGGGGAAACCGAGGAAGATGCAGGGAAGGGTGCGGGCAGTGAGCTTGTCCGTGCCAGAGGCACGAACGTGAGCAAGGCAGCCCCAGACGTGGAACGCAGACGCGTCACCAGGGGACCCGGTCCACAGAAGGGTCGGCGAAACCTGCGGCCGCTGGGGGTGCGGCCACAGGTTAAGCTGGTGAGCAGCGTAGCGCACGGCGAACGGCCACAGAAAATGGGGTGCACCGGCATGGATCATGGAGGTGCGAGCCACCTCCATGACCAAACCGATGCGTCGCTCAGCGACCCCATTCTGCTGCGGGGAGTCCGGCAGGGTAAACGTCTGGGTGATGCCCTCCGCACGACAGAAGCGACCGAGGACACCGGAGGCAAACTCGCCACCACGGTCAGAGTGAAGACGCAAGACAGGGAGACCGCGGTGGACACGAGCAGAGGCAATCCAGGGGATGAGAACGTCAGGCACGTCAGCCTTCCGCTCCAAGGGAAAGACGGTGGTGTAGCGCGTGAAGTCGTCGACAAGCACGAGGAAGAAGCGCTCGCGACGCGGCCCATGGATGGGGGCGGGGCCCCAGACGTCCATGTGTAGAGTCTGCAGCAGTGCGGCGGTAGGGGGAAACGAGGAGGAGTGAGGGGCACGGCGAAGCCGGCCCTCGACGCAAGGCGTGCAAGGTGGGGCGGGGGAGGAGGGAAACTCGGGGAACGAACCGGGGAGACCAAGGACGAGACTGTCCTGGGACATGTGACGCAGACGCGGGAGCGCAGGGTGACCAAGGCGGTGGTGCCAAAGGAGTGTCGGGTGAGTGAGGGACCGACAGGAGCAAGCAGCAGCAACCTGAGTAGACGCAGCCACCTGGGGGGATGTCCCAGCCGGGGAAGGCACGGTGTCAAGTGTGAACAGGCCTGACACCGGGTCCCGGGGGAACGTGGTAAGGGGGGCACCAGTGGCGGCCTCGGTACAGACAGCATACCGCTCGTGCCCAGGGAACGTAGTGGTGACGCCAAGGTCCTGGAGGCAGCCGACACCAACTAGGTTCCTGGAGAACGAGGGGATATGCAGGCCTGTGAGCGAACCCGAAGGAACCGCCGGACAGGGAAGGGAGGTGGAACTGCGGGCTACGACCGGACCACCGGAGGGGTCAGCAAGAGAAACGGCAGCAGGAACAGGGAGCGGCGTCAGCGTAGTGGAGTCGCGGAAGAAACACTGGGAAGCGCCAGAGTCCAAGGTGAAGGAAAGGTCAGCAGTGGCGCCTGGCGGCGGAGAAGCGGTGGAAGCACCGAGGCTACACAAAGCAGGAGATTCTACGCCTGACGCAGCAGGGGAGTCTACGCTAGGCACACCTACACTTGGCAACACGGGGTAATAAGAAGGAAGCACACTAGAGGCATCAGCATACATTACATGCAGGGCGGCTACAATGGCATCCATGTCCAAGTAAAAAATCTGAATACTACGCCTAAGCAAACTGTGCCAGTCCGGGAGGTCGGGCGACGGGCCAAAGCGCTGACGGAACAGGTCGTCCAGGCGACGAAAACAGCGAGGAGTGGAATGACCGATCTTACCGCAAACGAAGCCGCGGCGCGGACCGGTCTGGATCTGGTACTGACAGCGCACGCCTCCGGAACCACCACCCGGCGCACCACCACGCGGCCACTACCAGCTCCAGGCCACCCGGGCGGGAGGGCACTCGCATGCCTCATCTGCGGCGGCTGCTGTGGCTGCTGCGGAGGCTGAGGCTGCGGCGACTGCTGCTGCTGCTGCGGCTGCTGAGGCAGTGGGTCAGCCGGACTGGGCAGCATCCCCTCGTCCGCTCCAGCACCAGACGACCCGACTCCACCACCACCCCCTCCTGCACCCCCGCCTCCCCCGCCGCGCCCAGCCTTGGGGCGGCGACCCTTCCTCGAGCGAAACTGCGCGGCTGCAGCAGTCTCAGCCACAGTGACAGAGCCGTCGGAGAAGGTATACTGAGCGGGGGCACAACCCTGAAAGATAGGGACCGGTACCGTACCGCTCGCCTGGGCGATGGAGCGGTGGCGAGTCTCGATAACAGTCAGGGTGTCTACGAAGTCGGTGAGGGTGAGCTCAGCGGGGTGAATGCTAAGGAACTGGTCGCGGGCGGCGGCAAGGCGGTCAGGGAGGCGGGTGGCAAGCAGGTAGAGGGTAGAGGTCATGGGCGGCTGGTGGGCTCTAAGCTGTGCATCAGTGCAGGCAGCGCTCCAGGTCTCATCTATCGAGCGCAGGTGGGCAGCTAGGTCAGAGACAGTGGGGAAAGACACAAGGTCAGGAAAGAGCATCGGGAGGATCAGGCGACCCACGGAGGCAGCAGGGGGGGCAGAATAGCGCTTGATGACAGCATCTAAGTAGGCCTGGGCGGTAGTGATGGACCTAAAGCGAGGGCGCTCAGGCGGGGGAAGGGCATTGCTAATGGCGAGCTGAGCAACAGCGTCTCGGGAAAGCCAGACAGAGCGTGCTAGGGCAGCGGCGGCAGTGGACTCGCGCTCAGCGGGTGTGGGGTCGGCGGGCAGCACAGCAGGGGGGTCTCGGCAGGGGAGCGTACCGTCAAGGTGTGCGGAAAGCGGGTGGCCATCCTGCCGCTGGCCGGTGAGGTGGCGGCGGAGGTCGGCAAGCCACGCCTCGAACTCCAGTGGCTGACCTTCAGCATCGAAGCGAAGCTCCGCCGCCATCAGGAGCAGGGAAGGACTATACAGGGCGGTGCAGAACAGTGCAGTGGGGTGCAGTGCGGTGTAGTGCTGTACAATGCGGTGCAGTGCGGTTCAATGCGGTGCAGTGCGGTGCAGTGCGGTCCAGTGTGGTCCAGTGCGGTGCAGTGCGATCCGGTGCTGTGCAGTGCGGTGCAATGCGGTGCAGGGAAGTGCAGTGCGGTGCAAAGCGGTGCAGGGAACGGGGGACAGTACCAGGGAGGATGTAGGGCCGGGGCTGTGACGACGAGGCTGGGCAGGGCGCGACGAGGCCGGGCAGGGCGCGGCGAGGCCGGGTAGGGCGCGACGGGGCCCGGCAGAGCTCGTCGAGGCTGGGCAGGGCGCGACGGGGCTAGGCAGGGCGCGACAGGGCCAGGCGGGAGCGACAGGGCCGGGCGAGCACGACGGGGCCGGGCAGGCGCAACGGGGCCGGGCAGGCGCGACGGGGGCCGGGCAGGCGCGACGGGGCCGGGCAGGCGCGACGGGGCCGGGCAGGCGCGACGGGGGGGCCGGGCAGGCGCGACGGGGCCGGGCGAGCACGACGGGGCCGGGCATGTGCGACGGGGCCGGGCAGGCGCGACGGGGGCCGGGCAGGTGCGACGAGGGCCGGGCGAGCGCGAGGGGGCTAAGGGAGGGACGGGGCCCAGGAGGGTTGCGACCGGGCAGGGAGGTGCGACAGGGCCTAGGAAGTGGCGTCTGGGCTAGGAGGCGCGACGGGGCCCAAGAGGGGCGCGAACGGGCTAGGAGGCGCGCTAGGGGCCCAGGAGGGGCGCGACTGGGCTAGGAGGCGCGCTGGGGGCCCAGGAGGGGCGCGACTGGGCTAGGAGGCGCTTTAGGGGCCCAGGAGGGGCGCGACTGGAGTAGGATGCACGCTAGGGGCCCAGGAGGGGCGCGACGGGGCCCAGGAGGGGCGCGACAGGGCTCTGAGGCGCGATAGGGCCCAGGAGGGGCGTGGCTGGGCGAGGAGGGGCGACGGGGCCCAGGAGGGGCGCGGCGGGGCCTAGCGAGGGTAGGAGCGGAAGCGATAAGTGGGGGGGGAGGGGGGGGGGGGGGGTCGAAACCTACGCGTGATACCATATCAGAGTAGAAGAATGAATTAAAAGAGAGAACATGTGAATATACCTAAGAGTTGTACCCTATATAAGACATGACTCTATTCAGTCTATGCAAACATAGTTGATATACATGTTTGACATGTTGTTGGATTGGTCATCAAGAGAATTATGGTGTGTAGGAGTGGTAGGCTAGTGTTGGCTCTTGATATGAACTACCAGTCGAGTAAAAAAAGGCACACTACACTCTCTTGGTCTGCTGCAGTGTCATCCTCACCACATTTTGTGTGCCTCCCACCCACCCTCTCATAATGCATTACATATCCTGACATATAATTCACTTACATAACCTGATATAATTCATATCAAGTTTCTTCAGCACGAGTAGCCTCAGGGCACCCTGCGGAATGACTGGCTGGAGACCGTGCCCAGCGCCTTCAATACTCGACAGCACAAGAGAAACGTTCCCGAGGCATCTCGAAAGTCCCAACGTCGTGTCAACAGGTTGCGGCCCTGGCGGCGACAGACTGTGCGACTTCCAGGGCCCGAGCCTCCACCTTTCAGCCAATCAACCAACAGAGAATTGCTGAGCTGACTCTCTACCCGGACGCACACTTAGGTTGAACTGACGATGCAGCATGAGAAATAGTTCGCGAATCTCGGCAGGCGAAGCCCGCTTGACACGATTCGAATTCGTCGCCCTTCCTCCGTGACACGATTTTGGCTGACGCCGTATCAAATGACGGCACTGCTAGGAATTTAGGCCGCGTTCTGAATTTTGGCCGAACTTTGAAGTTCAGCCACCCGACTCGCCACGTCGAAATTGCACATTGCAATGCTTGGCTGGGCGATTCAAACTTAAAGCCGTTAACCCAAAACGTGCAAGATTAATAAACATGATAGGGGCAAAAGTTGGACACAGCAGCGCGCAGGGGCGTAGGGCAGTGGTGCGAGGTGGCGAGTGGTTTTCGCCAACGAGCGAGCGCCGCAACACCATGCGCGACAAAAGCACTCTTGACGAAACCTCATGAACCAATCAGGGGGCAAAAAAACCGAGCACGCAAAATACCGCCAATATAAAAGGACAAAAGGGGAGGGTGGGACGGAAAAGGGAGAGGGGCGCGCTAGGCGCGGGAAGTTGGTTGGGGGGGTGGGGGGGAAGGAGGGAGAGAGTGGGAGTGTGGGAGGGGTGATGAACAGCGAACAATAGGAAGGCACACGTAAGGACGTGGTGCTTTTGGCAAGATTTGGGCTGTGCAACTTGACCCTGCTGCGCAATTCGTGTGGGTAACTTGACTTGGCAATTTTCGCCAAACAACTTTTGGGTGGGGTGGCACACGCATATCAACAATTGTAAAGTACATTGATGTTTTCACGCCGCTCGCACGAAAAATGCAAATCGAAACGCGAAATTAGATTTGGTGCGGGGAATCTAGTAACAAACAATTCGCAATCGTTTCAGGCACTTCGCAAACTGTGATTCCTGCGCTGCGCAACTTGACCCAGTTTTTGCAGAAGTACCACTCCCTTAGGCGTGGTGGCGCTGGGCTGGGTTGCACTTCAAAAGTCCCAAAATGTATGAGCGCATGTTTCAAGTTTCTTTCCTCTCAAACGCCTGGTGTATCGGGGGCAGGGGCGGAATTGGCTGGGGGTGGCGCACGCCTATCACATATTTCCCATCTTTTTGGTGCGCGATCTTAGTTTTCCCTCGCGTGTTGCGGAACTGGGTTACCAGAAGGGCAATTTCAAGATTAATAAACTTGAAACAATTTTTCTGCAATTCGGGTCAACGGTTTTAAGCCAACCAACCCCTACCACATCTTGCTGGCCAGAATTTGTGCGACAGGGGTCCACGAACAGCTGCGACCAAGGACGAAACCTGGTTTCTGCAAACTTGGCCGGCCACGCCAAAGAAATATGACGTCGGCCAAGCCACAAAAGCAGCACCATCCTGCCCGGCGCACGAACAGTCGTCAAACTGCGAATGCTCCACCCTTCTTCACCAAAGCCTTCATCAACACCCCAATCAGAAGGAGATGGCCTTAAAACCCGCGTGTTAATTGCCTCGAGCTTCGTATCTTTGGTTGGAGATCCCTAGAATACTGCCAGGCAGCCAGTCCCGTCTTTCCATATGTTCAAGTGAAAGAATGACTAGAACAAGGCATACAAGGGAATATAACCTAATGGGTTGTACTTGTTAAATTATATATTTTTATATATAATTGTAGGCTTGGTTATGCTACTTACTGAATCCTACTGTAGAGGGGACTACCCCCCTTCTTATATCTCTCTCTCTTCTATTCCAATCCCTCTTTTCTCTCGTCAAACTTTCCTCTCCTAGCTCCTAGCTTCTAAACCCTCACGCCATTTTCATGGCCACCCTTCCTTCCTAGCTAAGTTAGTCTTCTAACATGGTATTAGAGCCGGAGGTCCGCCCTGCTGGGTCGCCTCCTCACGCTTTCGCCGCACTCTTCTACTCTCTCTCTCTCTCTCGCGCTGCCATGGCGTCCGCGTCATGCTGCTGTGGCCGCGTCGTCGTACTGCCGGCCGCGTCGTGCTGCTGCGGCCCTCGCGACGCGCTGCCGTGGCGTCGGGCCGTCGTGGCGTCGACGTCAAGCCGCGATGGCGTTGTCGACGTCAGCGCACGGGTGGCATTGGGTCGCGCTCTGGTTTAGGCACCAGGCAGCAAGCCCCCGCTCTCCAGCTCCTCGCGCCTCCCTGCTCGTCGTGTCGGACCCTGCTCGCCACGTCGGACCCAGCTCGCCGCGTCGGTCCCAACGGACCCAGCTCGCCGCGTCGGTCCCAGCTCGCCACGCCAGCCGGCTCCGCCCCGCCGCAGCTCAAGGATGCCTGGCGCCTTCCTTCCCTGTAGTCACCTCTGCTGCAGGCTGTTGATGACCTCGTGCTGTCCTCCCCCTCGTCGTCTCAGGTTGAGCCACACCGCTGTTGCCTCGGGTGCCGCAGCCGCTGTCGCCATGTGCCTCGACGCCGCCGCCGCCGCCGCAGGTGCTGCACGCCCTGCCGCCGCCGCAGTCGTCGACGCCACTGCTGCCGCTGCAACCCGCCGTCGACGTCGCCACCTCGATCGCCGAGGGGTCGACCGGCTGGTCAACGCCACTGCTGCTGCAGGGAATGGGAGTGCAAGGATGTGGGGGTGCTGGTGGTGGGATGGGCTTGCCACTACCAAGCCTAAGGGGTGTGTTAAATTATATATTTTTATATATAATTGTAGGCTTGGTTATGCTACTTACTAAATCCTACTATAGAGGGGACTACCCCCCTTCTTGTATCTCTCACTCTTCTATTCCAATCCCTCTGTTCTCTTGTCAAACTTTCCTCTCCTAGCTCCTAGCTTCTAAACCCTCACGCCATTTTCATGGCCGCCGTTCCTTCCTAGCTAAGTTAGTTTTCTAACAGTACTCCCTAAGGCACAACCCTAAATAGTCTACTAAAACATACAATATATGTTTCACACACCCCCTGGACTGGATTAGGGCAGTGCCCAATGAGAGAAAAATAGCTCAGGGTGGCACTACTAGTCCAGCCTCTGAGGCAGGGGTCTAAAGACCAATCCAACAAGTACAGAAAAGGCAAGAGCAAGACCAAGGTGGCACTACTAGTCCAACCATTGGGAAGAGGCCACAAGGCCGATCAAGGTAATATATATAGAGGTCTATACACAATCAAGGTCCTAGTAAATGAGAGGCTACAGGAACAAGACCTAGCTGTACACAGTGTCGCTGATGATCTTTAGGTGCAAGCGCCTTAGTAAAGATATCAGCTGTGTTGGCACCTGAGGCCAAGTGTACTACACGAGCCTGGCGACACTGCTGCAGCTCGTGCAGGAGGAAGTACTGCAGTTGGATGTGCTTCGCTCTGCCCTCAAGTCGTGGCTCCTGACACAGGAGGATCATGGCCCTGTTCTCAGCATACAGAACCGGAACAAAGCTAGGCCGCTCACCCAAGTCGGTGAGCAAGAAGGTCAGCCAGCGGAGCTCCTGTACCGCCATGGCACCTGCGTAGAGCTCAGCCTCACAGCTAGACTGGGCAACCGACGAGGAACGGGTGGACCTCCATGAGATGGCACATGCACCAAGGCTAAAGGAGTAGCCCTGTGAGGACCTGAGAGTCTCGGCGTCGTCTGCCCAAGAAGCTTCTATGTGCCCGGTAGTAGCGCAGCTCTCCTAGGTCAGTGCAGGTGTGTCTCCTCAGCAGCTCGGCCCTCACGGCGGCCAGTGCGTCTCTGTCTGCAGTAGCAAAGACCAGATCGTCTACGTAGACAAGGATATAGAACGGAGTCTGGCCGGAACGGACAAAGAGCGAGAGGTCTGCAGACGGAGGGAAGAACTGCAGGTCAACAAGTGTAGCACGCAGCGTGTCGTGCCACTCATGGGGCGCCTGTCGTAAGCCGTAGACGGGGCACCGGAGGAGCCATTCGGTGCCAGGGCGGAAGGTACCGGAGAGGCCTTGGGGGCGGCGCAGGTAGACCTGCTCGTGTAGACTGCCCTGGAGGAAAGCTATGAAGAAGTCAAGGGAGTGCAGCTCGTAGTTATGCTGTGCTGCTACGTGTAGCAGCGCCTGAAGAGTGGTCAACTTCGGGGTCGGGGCGAAGGTCTAAAAGAAGTCCACCCCCTCACGCTGACTGAAGCCTCGGGCGATGTAGCACACCTTAAAGATAGGCGGCTCTCTAGGAGGGCGCTTCACCTTGAAGAGCAACCAGCCATCGACTACGTTCACCCCAGGTGGGGGAACTGCGTCGACGAAGGTACCGGTGGATCTCCAAGATGCCATCTCCTGCTCCATGGCAGCTATCCACTGAGAGGCCCAGGGTCCCGAGGTGGCCTCAGCGTAGGTGCGAGGGGTCGAGATGTCGAGGGCGTCTGGGTCACCCTCAGGGACTAGTAGCATGGAACAGAGATGGGGAGCAGCCTCGGACAGGAAAGCGAGCTCGAACTGCCTGTCCTCTAGGACGTCACTGCCAAGAGCATCCACACCCCCGACGGTCGGAGGGCAGGCATGGTCAGAGACCAGAGCGGTGGCGTAGTCCAAGCGGCGAGTAGCGGCGAAGTTAGTGATAGCATCGACAAGAGCCGACAGACTCGAGACAGGAACGGACGGGTCGGTAACGAGAGAGGCAAGGACACGAGGAACAAGGGGACGCGCAGCACACAGGAAGTCTGAGAACGGAGGCGGGGCCACAGCAAGCAAGGACGGCGGAGGAGACGGGAGGAGAGGAGGAGCACGAGACGCATGAGAGCGCAGCAACATAGGGTGAGAATGCGGAACAGGGGAGGTAGGACGAGCACGAGACGGACGACAAGACCAGATGTGAGACGGAGGAGTCGGGTCAGGAGAGAGGGGGAGAGACACATGAGGAGAACGGGGAGGAAAACGAGCCAGAGTGGAGTCCGGGGGAGGAAACACGGGGCCATGGACCGGTAGAGGAGGAGGCGGCGGCAGCGGGGGAGGCAGCGACGAGTGGTCAGGGGAAGGGAGACCGAGGAGGGAAAGAGTGGAAACCGGCGGCGACTGCTGCCCGACTCCAACACCCGAACCTCCAGCGACAACACGTCTCCCTCCGAGAAGCCCCATGCCAGCACCCCCAGAGCCCGCTCCAGAACCAGCTCCAGCCCCCTCCCGAGCACCCCCAAAATGCACGAACCCCAGCGGCGGTGACGACAGCGACTGCGACTGCGGCGGAGGCGGCTGCGGCGGGGACATCAGCGGTGGCAACAGGGGAGGCGAGACTGGGGCAGGGACAGGCAAGGGAAGAGACTCCGCCGAGCTACGAGAGTCAGCGGACTCCTCAGCAGGGACAAACGACGGGAGGGGGGTGACGTGAGACACACTAGACGGGGCAGGGCGGGGAGGGGGGTGGACATGGTCGACCCAGGGAGGGGGGGCACCAGGAACTGGGGGGGAGTGACCAGGGGACCACGGTGGGGAAAGCAGTGGTAGAAGGAGACGGACTCGTCAAAAGTGACGTCACGAGAGTGAAAGAACCGGTGTGATGGCGGGTGGTAGAAATGCCAGTCAGACTAGTCGAGGGGGAAACCTAGGAAGACATAGGGAACAATGCGGGCAGTGAGCTTGTCCGTGCCAGAGGCACGAACGTGAGCGAGGCAGCCCCAGACGTGGAACGCAGACTGGCATGGTACTAGTACTAGAGTAGGCGATAGAGCGCTGATGGGTCTCTATGGCAGATAGGGTGTCGACAAAGTCAGTGAGGGTGAGGTCAGTAGGGTGGAGACTAAGGAAGTGATCACGGGCGATGGCAAGGCGGTCAGGGAGGCGGGTGGCAAGCAGGTAGAGGGTAGAGCAGATGGGGGGCTGAAACACACGAAGCTGAGCCTCAGTGCAGGCAGCGCGCCAGGTTGTGTCTAGCGTGCGCAGGTGGGCGGCTAGGTCAGCGACTGTGGGGAAAGACGCAAGGCCAGGAAAAAGCATGGGCAGGATCAGGCGACCTACAGAGGCAGAGGGCGGGGTGGAATAGCGTGCAACAACAGCCTCTAGGAACTCCTGCGCAGTCCTGACGGACCTAAAGCGGGGGCCATCGGACTGGGGAAGGGCATGACTAATCGCAAGCTGTGCGAAAGCGTCACGCGATAACCAGACAGCACGGGCAAGGGCAGCAGCTGCAGCGGACTCACGGTCAGCAGAGGTGGGGTCAGCGGGGAGGGCAGCAGGGGGGTCCGGGCAGGGGAGCGTACCGTCGATGTGGACGGCCAGGGAGTGGCCGTCCTGCCGCTGACCAGTCAGGTGTCGCTGGAGGTTGACGAGCTAAGAGTCGAACTCAATCGGCTGTCCCTCAGCATCAAAACGTAGGACCGAGTCCGCCATCATGGTTGCAGCAGCAGGAGAAAGTCAGTACTGGGCAGGAGAGCACAGAGGAAAGTGGTGATGTGCAGTGCAGAGCGGTACTGAGCGGTAGCAGGAGGTGCAGTACGGTAGGGTGTATTGCAGTGCGGTGCAGAGCGGTGCCGTGCGGTGTAGAGCGGTGCCGAGCGGTACAGCGCGGTGCAGAGGAGCCGAGGACGGCAGCGAGGCGTCTAGAAGATGGGGCTGCGGGCGGCAAGGCGACAGGGCTGGCAAAGAGGCGGGGCTGGCAGGGAGACAGGGCCGGCTAGGCGACGAGGCTGGCTAGGTGACGGGGCCGCGGGACCGCGAGGTGATGGAGCCGCGGGGCCGCTAGGGGACGGGGCCGCGGGGCAGCTAGGGACGGGGCCGCGGGGCTGCTAGGGGATGGGGACGCGGGGCCGCTACGTGAAAGGGCCGCGGGGCCGCTAGGGGACGGGGCCGCGGGGCAGGTAGGGGACGGGGCCGTGGGGCCGCTAGGGGACGGTGCCGCGGGGCCGCTAGATGACGGGGCCGCGGGGCCGCTAGGGGATGGGGCCGTGGAGCCGCTAGGTAACGGGGCTGCGGGGCCGCGAGGGACGGGGCCGCGGGGCTGCTAGGGACGGGGCCGCGAGGCCGCTAGGGGACGGGGCCGCGGGGCCGCTAAGTGACGGGGCCGCGGGGCCGCTAGGTGACGGGGCCACGGGGCCGCTACGGGACGGGGCCGCGGGGCCGCTAGGGGACGGGGCCGCGGAGCCGCTAGGGGACGGGGCTGCGAGGCCGCGAGGTGACGGGGCCGCGGGGCCGCTAGGGACGGGGCTGCGGGGCCGCTAGGGGACGGGGCCGCGGAGCCGCTAGGTGACGGGGCCAAGGGGACGCTAGGGGACGGGGCCACAGGGCCGCTAGGGACGGGGCCGCGGGGCCGCTAGGTGACGGGGCCGCGGGGCGACGAGGCGGCTAGGACCTAGGGCGGAACCGCTAGGGGGGGGGGGGGGGGGGGACCTACCTACTCATGATACCATGTTCAAGTGAAAAAATGACTAGAACAAGGCATACAAGGGAATATAACCTAATGGGTTGCACTCCCTAAGGAATAACCCTATATAGTTTACAAAAACATACAATATATGTTTGACACTACTTGGCACATGGGCTTTAACTTTTTATTTTGGTGAAAATTTGGAGAAAATTTATAAGACAACTTTCCCAAAATTATATGGAAGCCGGCCGTCAAGTGTCGCAATCCTCTGCGACCCAAATTGTGTTCTGTCGCATATCGTTCTACGGATCGCCTGTTGATTTGACTTCGCAAAATGTCGAGGCTTGGTCGCCTAGTTTTTCGCATCGGGGTTGGCCAAAGTTCACCTACTACAACTTTTGCCAACCTAAACCTCAATGTTTGGCCAAACTTCCGCCGACGTGGCGAGTCGGATGGCCAAACTTCAACTCGGCCAAACTTCAAAAAGCGATCGTATACTCCTAAACGCGTCCGAGCCAATCCAGCTCTGCCTTTTCGTGGTCAAGCGTTTTTGCGGGTACTGTACACTTCGTGTGCTCGCAGCTGGTGGATTGCACCGTCGCGTCAGGCGTGGTTCAATTTGATGGCAGCAATGTGTACACATCAGCGAACATGCTGATAGGGCAAGCTCTCGATTAACTGACATGCATTGAGCTGGCACGGCATAGGTGGGGTCGGACAGCAAATATCCAGCAAGCACCTAAAGTCGGTGCATGTTGTAGTACAAGCAGTTTGAGCCTTCCTACCGCTGACGAGGCGAGGCTTCCGCATCACACTGAGGAAGTGAATCGGTGGTTGGCCAAGTCTTCCTCACCGCGTGACGACCAGCCCTCAAGTTGACAGTCAGAGCAACGCTGGCAGCAGGGCCCCACTCATGAAGCCGCTCCCACTGCCACTTCAGCTTGGCTTGGCTGGACTCAGTTTCAAGCTGAAGGTGCCTCAGCTTCACCCCTCGCTCCCCAAAGGACCCCCCGTTGGGTTTCTGATGCTTGACGCGATCATGGTGTGCGGCGGCATTCAGCTCCACCATGGAGCTACTGTAATCGCTACTTTTAGTAGCAGTATTCCATTTCTCGACTTACCTGCTAGTATCAAGCACTGTTATGGACGCCTGCCGGGCAATTTGCACCTTACGACAATAAAAACTACCATTAGTGCTACACTGGCAGAAAGTATTGCCCGGATAAAATCCAATTTTAGGTTCAACAAATGATTTGAATGCTTTCAACCGAGGTATCGTTGAATCTTCAAAGCTGACTAGTAAGTAACGAGTGCCAGTTGCATTAGGGTAACACGTTTGCAATTTGAAGGGGTCGCACCAATAGCGTGGACAAGATTTCAGTCGCGTGAGTGCATCCGGACAGTTTCGGCCAAGCAGTGAACTAGATCCGTTTTCGACTAGCGCATTCACTCCATAGTTCCTAACGCAATCGTCGATTAGTCAGGATAGAGTTTATACCCGAGGCTTAGACTAGGCCAAGATGAGACCGATAGATGAGGCTCGTCGTGCCCGGATCATAACACTGTTGCGTAAGGGGTTCAGCACGAGGCAAATCGCGAAGCAGGTTGGCGTTGGGAAAAGTACAGTACATGATGTCGGACTCAAGGCGATTACAGAGACTGTCTTGAGGACGTGCGTCCTACAATGCCCACTGCTGGTCGTCCACGCGTACTTACGAATAGAATTCGTCGTGGGATCGTCAGGGCGATCACTAGTGGCGAGGCAAAAACCTCGAGGCATGCGGCCCAGATCGTCAAATCCCAGCACGGCATCACAGTGCATCCTAGGACGGTGCGTAATGCGCTCAAATCCAGCGGCCTTATCGCAGTTCAGCAGCCTAAGGAGCCACGACTCTCCAAGAAAAATATCCGCGATAGGCTGGCGTTCGCACGAGCCCACGCGGATTGGACCATAGATGATTGGCGACGGGGGATATGGTCGGATGAGACGAGGATTAGTAGGTTCTGCTCTGACGGCCGCGCGTACGCCTGGGTTCGTAAAGGTACGACTCTCCAACACCACCAGATCAAGCAAAGCATCAAACACGGGGGCGGCGGCTTGATGATCTGGGGATGCATGACGTTTGAGGGGCCTGGTTTCATGTGCAAAATCGATGGTCGGATGGACGGGCCGCTGTATCTGAGCATTTTGCAAGACGAGCTGAAGAATACCATCAACTTTTACAAGCTAACCCCCTCGGATGTGATCTTCCAACATGAAAACGACCCCAAGCATAAGTCCCGTGTGGTGCAGCAGTGGCTTCAAGAGCAGGAGTATGGGGTCCTGGAGTGGCCGGCAGGAAGTCCTGATCTGAACCCCATAGAGCATCTTTGGGCTCATCTTAAAAGGGAGCTGGGTAAGCATGAGACACCTCCTACTAGTATGGTGGACCTGTGGGAGCGTGTACAAGAGGAGTGGGAGAAGATCCCATCAGAGGTGTGCTCCAATTTGATCGACAGCATGCCCAGGAGGGTGAAAGCAGTGATTAGGGCTAAAGGGCGGTGGACTAGGTACTAGTTTAAGGGTTGTTCAAGTTGCTGCTTCTGCCTGGAACTAATTGTCCACATGCACCGTGATTGGTTATGTCTGCGTTTTACTGTTAACGATAGTAGTTTCATCAAATGTGAAGCATTTTTTTGTGTCCCTAGATTGGCCTGCATATAGTGGGTAATGCCTCCAATTAAGGCTTAATGTACAAATGCCCTTTAACGGTGGAATTTCGGAAAATTGCAAAACACGTGGACAATTCTTTCCGTCAGTGTACATCCCAAAAAAGAGGGGCCGACCTCGAGGAGCCCTCGAAGTTACCCTGAGGATGCAACCCTGAATGCGCATGGGGTTTTTACTTTTGCAGTCAACTTAGTGGGGCAGAATCTTGCAGCTGCCGTCAACCAAACCTACTGCTGATGTTTCGCGATTTCCCTATTTCGAGGAAGTCCCAACCAGCCCCAAGCCTCCCAAACCACACCCCACGTAACTTAGTTCGGGAAGAGATCAGTTTGCGTCAGGTATATTTTCAGCCCGATCAGAATGCGTCAGGTGCCCACCTCGTTTCGTATTTCACCCCAAGCTCGTGTTTACACATTCGGATCGGTGTGAATCAAGATAACATTCTCGCCATTTCCACAAGAGTGTTATAAATTAATCAGAGTAATAACAAGTCGTGTAATAAAGGAGTCGTGATTCAAGAGTGTCGATACAAACGAGGGCCTAGGCATTTATTGGCACGAACAAAGCTAGCCAAGAACCATGCGAGCAGGTTGGGGCGGTCCGGTTGGCGAAAGCCATGGAAGCGCCGTGCGTCTAAGTTTGGGTTCGCGAAATGGTTTGGGACCGAAGAAGTTGGCCGAGCCTGGACTTCCGAGAGTCGAGGGCGTACGTGCTGTAGTCGAGCCCAATAAGGAAAATGGAATTTCCTTACACCACCCCGCCTTCCGGGATGAGACTACCCACATCTGGGACACGTCGTCGGTGAAAGTAGTCCCGGACGACTTTGTGTTCGCCGAGCATAGTTGCGGGGACCCAAAGATCATCGTTAGTCGTGCGATCGACCCATCGTACAAGGAAATCAATGGCTGCTATATCTCAATGGCCTCATACGCGATGAGCGAGAATCTTGGATGGCTCCATCGTTGGCTCGGGTACTGGCTTGACCGTAGGATTGATGTGTTCACGGTCGAGATCGTACTCGGGACAAACGGCTGCAGGAGACTGACATGGAATGAATCATGAATTCGCCAGTCGGTCGGCAGTTGCAGCTGGGCGGTGTCTGGTGTCACCATGCGGATGATGCGGAATGGGCCGCAAAATCTTGATCGTAGCTTATTTGGGAGGGGAATTCCCAAATTTATGGTGTCAAGCAGGATCAATTGCCCAGGGGCGAGCGTTAAGTCTCGGTGTCGTCGGTCAGCTTGTTGCTTAGGCCTCTGATTGGCTTTGAGGATGACATCGGTGCCTTTTTGCTGAGACTGCCGGAGATTTTCGACGAACTGCTGAGACCTTGGTGCCAGATTTTCTATCGGGGTCCGTCGGTTTTAGGTAATAGGCCGGATTGGTGCCGGATTTTAGGTAATAGGCCCCTTGCTTGACCGTCAGTTGGGGATGACTGTTAGTGGTGAAGAATGGGTCAGTACTGTATCCGTGGGTGAATAGGCCAATTAGCAGCGGATTAGCTTGGGTAATTAGGATGGCGGCAATGTGGATCGAGGGGCGGGTCAGTATTGTGCAATTCTGCC
The DNA here is from genome assembly GCA_027943415.1 of Closterium sp. NIES-67. Taxonomy (NCBI): domain Eukaryota; kingdom Viridiplantae; phylum Streptophyta; class Zygnematophyceae; order Desmidiales; family Closteriaceae; genus Closterium; species Closterium sp. NIES-67. The sequence goes on along the minus strand of BQMB01000577.1, from coordinate 200,693 downwards.
ACGAGATCCAAATCGCGGCACCCAAATGTGGTCTCATGACGAGCCGCATATATTTTGCCCGCCGTGCGGTTTCACACGTGGATGTGTGCGCTCCGCGCCAAGCTACAAACCACACGTCTCAGCTCTACCAAGCCTCGACCGTGTGCTCTAGGCCTAGCTATATCCAGGCTCCTTGTTGGTTTGATGTTGTCTCATTGCATTGTTTTGTTGCTACTCAATTATTCGACACTCGCTGTTGGCGCTTCATTACAATGATACTTGCCACACGGACATGACTGTAGTGGCTGCCCAGAAATAAATTCCGGCATCTAAACCACTTTAAATCCGTAGCCCTAATCGCTCAAACGCACTGCATTTTGGAAGCTTGGGATGGCCTATGCGAAGTCGTTTAGGAAAGTTCGCCCAAATTTATTTGTCGTAAATAGAAGCCAGATTCGTGGACTCAAAACGCTAATCAGGTACATGCACGTTTGAAAAGGTGAAAACGATATTGAATATTGGGCCATCGATCTGCCAGAAATCGGATCAAACGGCTGCGTTTGGGTCGCGAGTTGTGGGTGCAGCTGAATGAAACACTTGGATTTAGGACTATTAGATATAGATATTGGAAAACGGATGGCTGGGGAACCTTAACACTTCGAGGTTCCAAATTGCAGCATGCACTAAACTTGAGAAACCCCCCCCAGCAAAACAGCTCGCGTAACCCTCGCCCCAGACCCCTTCAAACCCAGTGCGTTTGGGATGCGGGCTTTAAAATAGTCAAATTGCTTAACTGCAGGATCGCGAGCCCTGGCCAAAATCGCGAAGCACAAAGGCCTCGTCGAAAGGCGACGGCGAAACTCTTCCGGAAAAGTTTTCATCAATGTGCTGTGATTGGCCAAATTTTCGTTACCCTATCTCAGAGACTTCAGTCTTGTTGGACCTGCGGGAGTTTGCCAACATGCTGTGGGCAGACGATGTGCAATGATTTCGTCTGCCCCAGATCGGGACCCGTGCCCCGAAACTCCGCTCTGCTGCGGTTTGTCTTTTTTGGTTGCCGCGGTTGCCACACGGATACTTCATGCAAAATCTGGGCGAAATGGGTTATGCGACGGGTTTCCAGCTCCCCCGCTCCTGTCCCATCATTCCGTTCGTTTTGGTTCAACTTTCCACACGCCCTTAGGGCGCGCATTCGAAAAGCAAAAATTATCGTGATTGGTTTCCGGTACACCTGAACCGCGGTGATTTCACACCTAGTATTTTCATGGGGGTGCCGCCGAGAGGGTATTCACCCTCGGAATGCATTATCTGAATGGTGGATTCGGTCACCCCTTGAAAATAAAAGAAGCCTGGGTTTCCCAACAAAACGTTTTCTGCGCAACTTTTGCGTGTCTCGTGTCATGAGGACATGTTCCTGCGTCGTGTCATCCGCGAATGACAGACGCACGAAGACACAGGAGTGGTGGGAGGTTTTCCAGTGTTGACGACTTTTGTTGATGAAGCGAACTAAAAAATCACGGTTAGCAGGTTGGCCAAGCGCCCATATGGTTGTCGCCGAGGAGCACTAAAGACGAAACGCCTAACCCAAAGTGTACTGTAGGCTAGCGGGCAGGTCCATTTACGAAATGCAAGGGCAGCAAGAGATGGCAAAAATGGGTGTGCGAATAGTGCCTATGTACTGAAATTCAACGCAAAACAACGTTTGCCACAAATCTGGGCGAGCTCGATATCATGGAAAAGGGGTACTGTTGGGTTTTTGTCGCATTGGGCTCGAGGTACTATGTTGTGGGGTCACATCTTTGGTTCAGCGATGTCTAGCCCTCGGAAATTGTCACACATCTATTTTAAGGGAAGACACCCAGTCAGTTCGGAAGACACGCAGTTTGACTACGAAGACACCAGGTTTGCCCCAGAGCCGGAAGACACCCGCGGATGACACGAAGCAGGAACGTGTCCTGAAACCCGACTTCGGGCAAAAAATTGACGTCGGGCAACTAGGCAACGCACGAAGTCTTTCACTCACGCCTTCCATGTCCAGACCCCAAGCGTAGGCCATATGAACAAGGCTACAATGTCCACATACCCAGAAATGGTCAGGGTGTCAAGAAAATTTTGCCTGCTGCCCAGTTTCAGGGTGTGAAATTACCGCGGGCTAGGTGTACACCTTGGTCGGGCACAGTAAGGTCGGGTCTTCGTGCAATACAGTAGGATCCAGTGTGATTTTTTTTTTTTTTTTTTTTTTTCATAATTGCAATTCAGGACTCGCCCTCAGTTTCAATCTGGGTGGTGAGCAAGGCCGATGTTGCAAGGGCATTTACCCGGAATTACCTGTAACTTTTGGTCTGATTCCGGAATTGAAATGGGTAGTGCCCATTAAGAACTCGAAATTTATAGAAGTGCATGAGGGGGATTTTCCAGATGAAACAGAATTCTCAGAGGGGGCATTCCGAACGACCCAACCACTGGGAACCCCCCCCCCCCCTTCTGGGGCTAGAAAAATTCCAAGTCCTTTGCACACTCAAGATATTGCTCCCCCTCCCACCCCAAGGAGCAAATTTCGGCTAAGTCCATCACATCCAGAGACATCACTCCCACATCCCTCACAACACAGCAATTTTCGCTAAGTCCCCATCAACAGTTAGAAATATTCGACCCACACCCCTCCCCACCCGTAGTTTCAGGTTAAGTCTCTCACAACAGGGACATCCCTTCCACACCCACTAGCTCCTTCACTGGCACACACAATCCTCGCACACCCTCCCCCCACCCCTAATTGTTGCCATGCAACGCAGCATTGGTGAGAACAGGTTCAGCATTGGTGAGAACAGGTTCGGTACAGCTAAACGTAAGGAGTTATTTAGGGATAGTTTTGCGTAAGTGTCAGGCTCTTTGACACAAAATCAATGAAGGATACTATGGATGCATGTTGATCTGGGCTGTCGAGTCTCTCCCTTTTAGCTGACACTTGGTAGGAATCGACAAGTGCCGCCTTATGTGTGGAACTCAGCCGAAGTAGCGTTAGACCCAAATCCAGACTAAACAGAAATCAACGTCCCCGAATCCGGATGAAACAGAGTGCGGGAAGGGGGGGTTTCCAGAAGAAACAGAGTATTGAAAAACCTTAGCGCCGGCCCTGGTGGTGAGATGGGCTCGAGTCGCGCTGACCTGCAGCTTTGTCACCCAAAACTAAAGACAGAAAAGACAGAGAGGCCGCACGAGTTTGTAATTGGATCCGGCAGTTGCTAAATACAAAATAGAAACTGCGTTGAAGAACACTAGTACCACAGAAGACGAGGAAACTAAATACAGTTTGCACAGTTATCATGCAAAAAGGTCATCTTGTTCGTCAAACCAAGTCATAACACAACCACCAGTAAGCACTCTACCCCTCCGCCCGTGCAGTGGGCATTCAAGATTCGCCCGAACAAGCGGAGAAAAAAAAACAAGTACAAAAAATGAATCCATTTTGTGCCCGAACAGTGCCAAAACCTCCCAGACCCAAAGGCAACCCACCCAAAAGGCAGGATCGAGCTCCGACTTGGGTTTTGCCTCTAGAGTGGTTGTCCTTTCTGATTTTAGTGTTAGGCAGACCGAGGCCGGGCTACGGCCCGGAGTCCAGAAAATGTGTCAGAGGTTCGAGCCTGGGTCAGTGGTACAGATGGTCGCAGCATAGACTTGGCAGGTCGCTGATCGTCGCGCAATGTTTCGGGCCTATATCGAACCTTTTTCTCGGCCCTAACCTGACCCCAGTCTCATTCCGTGCTGTCGAACACCCTCCTGGAGGGCCTTTCGCTGCAAGGGGGTCGGTCCTATAGTACTGTTTCAAACCAAGCTCGTCCCATGACTCCTATCCCATCCATTCCAGCCTATCCCAACCAAGTCCAAACCAAACTGGCTCTACACATCAGAAATCGGAGGGGGGAGGTGTTTCCCTCCTGTTGGTCGGTGTACGGCAACCTCGCCGACGGAGGAAATAGCGCGCTTTGACGGAAATCGAGGAGGCCTCAAAACGATCGACCCTTTTTGCTGCGCGATGTATGGCATCCCCCGTTACCCAAAACGGTCGACCCCCCCCTACTGTGCCCATTATCGTTTTGATTTGATGAAATGTGGACATGAAATTCTGGTCTGTTGTGCAAACCATTGCCTCTGCCCAGTAGAATCTACGGGCGTGCACACATTTAATGTATCGCGACAAGTACTGCCCACCTGAGTGGAACCACCCCGGAGAGCCTCTTTGCGCTTGTGAACATTCAGACCTTGTCAGAAGAAAGGAGAAATGCCCACGTACCTGCCTGTTGCACTGCCGTCTGTTAATGATAAGCTGCGTCCAACTTTTGTATTGGCTCTTATACTGGTTTTACGGTCAAATTGTTTATCTGTCTCCCCTGTTGTTTGCACTCGTGTCACTCGCTTCACATGTCCTCCCCTATTCCCCCCTCCACCCGCCACTTTATTACTAATCTGCTCACGGCGATACTTGCTTCCCCTCAGCCTACAGCTGTCTCTATCAGTGGACACATTTAATGCCGCGCGGGCAAGCCCCTTCCCGCGCTATGTGAGTGCGGACTACCGAGTGGCGGCCAACAGGCAGGACTCATGGGATTTCATGGACCTTCACTCCTTGGACTCCGTGCCCTTCCTTGGCTGGCCTGTCAAGAACCAGGATGACTGCAGTGGGTGTTGACAGAGGGGCCAGAATGTGTTGTTATTGCGAGTCGATGTTTTGTGCGAGTTGGTCTACACCCTGTCTGCAGCAAGTATCCCTGTGATCTGTAGTTTCGTTTCATGCTTCAGTTTCTCAGAACCACGTGGAACTTATGCATGCATCGCTCCCACGCAGCACTTTCGAGGCAATACCCCGCCCACCACATGTGTACTTCGGTCTCTCCTTCAGATGTGTGCTGGGCATTCACAGTGGTGGCGAGCGTTGAAGAGACATATGGCATCGCAACGAATCAAGAGGCGCCGCAGTTGTCAGTGGACTCCCACTTTGCTGCCATAAACATGACCTCCCAAACAGCCAAATGCTCCTTTGGGGGCTCTTGGACAGAGGCCTTTGAGAAGTTCCTTGCTCTACCCGAAGGGGGAGTAACCAGGAATGCCAATCCGGTATGGCAAACAAGGCATGCTACCTGGAGTGTGTTAAGTGGTGAGTTCATGCCAGCAGGCTCGTATGCTAGTGGTACCAAGTTTTAGGGATGATCCATGTATGAGATCTGTACCTATTTTTGTTTGCGTTAGGCGGAAGTCCCAGACATGACAAATGGGGTGGAAGTGAAGCATGGATGCCAACAGCAGCGAAAGAAGTACCCCGTCCATGGATTTGAGCGCACCTTGTTCAAGGGGTACGTGGGGCTCATGCTGGAAGTGTAGTGGCAGCCAGTGGTGGTTTACATCGAGGCATCTGCTGCCACGTTCGCCACCTATGACGGTGTGCGTGTTGGACAACATGAGAGAGTGTTGGGCCCGCTGAGTGTGTTACGCTGTGTAGAGTATGCTGGGCACGTTCGCCAACTATGATGGGGTATGGCTTGCTACATATTTTGTTAGGTATCTTTACACACAGAATGGATGCATATACGCCTCACATGTCTCCAAATCTCCTTCTTCTGGACATTTGGATCTCCTGTCTAACTGCCCGACGTTCAAGTACCAGGACCCTGCCTGCTACACTGGCAACCTGAACCACGTTGTAGTCGTTATTGGCTACTATATTCTGCGGGATGATTGCAGCCAGAACCGCATTGCTCCTCCTTTTTGGATCATCCGCAACTCGTGGGGAGTGGAGTGGGGCGATAAGGTCCACATGCGCATGGACATTAAGGGAGGGGATGGCGTGTGTGGCATCAACGTGCTGCCTGGCATCTACCCCATTGTTAACAGTGAGGCATCTACCCGATTGTCAAAAGTTAGACATCTACCCCATTGCTAGGAGTGAGGGATCTATCCCATTGTGAAGAATGAGGGATCTACCCTGTTTCCCAAACTTATGTTTCCACCTCTCTCCCCATGACTGCTACTAAAACCCTCCAGTATTCCCCCATCTCTTTGGTGCGCTCCAGTTCCGGGGGATCCGTGTGGCAGCAAGAGCTACAAGGGCGATGGCGACCTGCAGTCCAGCATGAACCATTGCGGTCGATTCCCATGCAAGGCCCGTCTCCAAGGGGGGGCAGCAACTCCTGCAACTGTGTTCTTCCCTTTGAGATGAATCAGCCTTTAATTGTGGCCGCTAATAGATATGGCTAGACATGCGCCTACGGTAAGACAAGTGCCTTGAACAAGTCATGCATTTGAAATGACTAACACGACTAGTGATTCATCTACATTCCACCCTTTGCTCTCACCCCCTCCACCTAGGCATGAGCAAAAATAATTGCATCGCAATCAAATAGCGCAATTTTAATCGCAATTTTGCGATTGCGATGTTTCTTTTTTTTGGTTAATCGCTCTACGCGATTTCTGTTTTATCTCGTGATTTATTCTTATAGCGTTTTTATTGCATGTAGAAAAGTGTAATAAAAGTGCGATGTGGGATTAAAATAAATTGTATGCTATGTCACACCAAATTGATTCTCTTTTATAGAGCCAGTTTGGGAAAACACTCTCTACAGTTCTCCTCTCCCCTCCCACTGTTACCTTTAGACTATTAATCTATGCTGACGAAAGTCGGGCCCATATATCAAGGGAGCTCGCACGTGTGTGTGTGTGTGTGTGTGTGTGTGTGTGTGTGTATGTGTGTGTGTGTGTATGTGTGTGTGTATATGTGTGTGTGTGGGCACCTTGTTTTTAACAACCGTTATTTATCCACTGATGAGCACCCGCTATCCTTGCTGATGCTGGGGGTGGGGGGTTTGTTGAATGCACTTACAGTTTTTTTACTTGTTTTTGTTTAAAGGTTACAGTATGCGATGTGATTTTATATCGCATTGTGCTGTTTCGTAGTGAAACCGCACGCTTTTAAAACACAATCGTATTTAATTTGTTATGTGCGGTAAAAAACAAACAAATAAATAAACTAATCGTGCTATGAGATTTTAAAATCGCATCGCAATCGCATAGATCGTCCCTAGGCGCTATGCGATTTTTATCGCAATCGTACCTTGCTCATGTCTACCCCCACCCCCTCTGGCAATGTGGCAGTGGGCGTGTGCGGGTTGTACTTTAAGAGCATCTGCGTCCCTTAGCCTGTCCCTTTTCCACAAACCCCTCTTTGCCATTGTACTAGTAGACGTGTGCGGGTCGTTCTTCAAGAACCCTTGCACCGTGAGTACATGCATCAGCGACACCAAGGGCTCCTACTCTTGCATCTGCCCTCCCAACCACGTCCCAAGCCGAACCATCGATGACTTCCCTACCTGCAACCCAGGTATGGTCAGCTGCTGTTCTTTCCGACTCACCTCTCCTTGCATGCAACTCACCTCTCCTTGCGTGCAAATCACCTCTCCTTGCGTGCAACTCACCTCTCCTTGCGTGCAACTCACCTCTACTTGCGTGCAGCTCACCTCTCCTTGCGTGCAGCTCACCTCTCCTCGCGTGCAGCTCACCTCTCCTTGCGTGCAGCTCACCTCTCCTTGCATGCAGCTCACCTCTCCTTGCGTGCAGCTCACCTTTACTTGCGTGCAGCTCACCTCTCCTTGTGTGCAGCTCACCTCTCCTTGCGTGCAGCTCACCTCTCCTTGCGTGCAACTCACCTCTCCTTGCATGCAGCTCACCTCTCCTTGCATGCAGCTCACCTCTCCTTGCGTGCAACTCACCTCTCCTTGCGTGCAACTCGACCCACTCACCTCTTCGTTGCACACATTCCCTGTGCCCATTCTCTCCCTCCCTCTCTCTCCCCTCTCTATCCAGCCAACGAGACAGCCACTTGCACGACAGTGAGTGGCGACACCTGGCTGTGCTCCGACGTGTACCCCCTCGTGGGGCTCACCTTCCCGCAGTTCACCCAATAGAACGCGGTGAGCGGAGGGCGACACGCATGGGAAGGGCAGGAAGGTTGGGAGGGGCAGGAAGGGTGGATTGAAATGGACAAAGTCAGTCATATCATGGAGCTAGTGGGTATGGGGGTAAGGGCTCTTACATAATGGGTCGAAGAGAGGGGAGGTGAGGTGAGGGGAGGGGAGGGGTAGGGAGGGAGGGGATTGGGGGAAGGTGTTGGGGTGGGGGTGGCGTTGATGGAAATGCTTTCTGTGTTACAGCAGAGGGAAGCCGCCATAAACGTACACCTATGCCCATGCTCCCCAATGCAGGCTATAAACTACAGCAAGCTTTGCCTGAAGGGCAGCCAATTCAGATGGCAGGCACTCCTGCCGTCCCCTGCACCGCCTTCTTCTACACCCTCAAAGCGACCTCTGAGGACCTGAGTGTGCTCCTTCCATTCTTCTTGGGGCGCTATGGATGTGCACCGCAGAAGTTGGTGCTTCCATGAAAGTCGAGAGAGCACCATATGGGTGCCATATCTGTATGTGGCAGCGATTGATAACGCACTAGATATGTCCACCACCTCTCTCTCATCCTCTCTCTCCTCTTCAGGATGACACATGTCTCTCCATCGCAGCTTCTATCGGTCTCTTCAAAAGCGATCTCATGGCTCTCGATCCTGGCCTTGACCATCGATCTGCATGCAAACCATCAAGCCCGGCCGCTCCATCCATGTGGAGCGCAATGCCACCTACGCCTACACGTCACCTGAGTGTGTCAAGTACGCCACACTCACAGTGCAGGACACCTGTGAGGGCTTGCTGAAGGGGGGACAATCAAAGGTGGAGCCTTCCTCCTAGGCTGAGCTATACCGCAGCAACCCCGGCATTGTCTGCTCTCGTGCCATCCCTACCTCTGCCTCTGCTGTTGGCAGCAATGCTGGCATGCAGGTGAGGGGTGGAGGGGGGAAGGGGGAAGGGAGAAGAGGAAAAGGGGAAGGGAGGCTAAGATAGGAACCGAGGTGGAAGGGAGAGAAGGTGGGAGGGGGAGGTGTAGAGGCAGAAAAGAGGGGAACGTGCAGGGATGGCAAAGGTGGAGGTAGTTTGCGGCTGGATGGAAAAGTGGGTCAGCTTGCATAGCATATAAGGCTCTGTCAAGTTTTTAGTAGAAATGGCCCAACAGAATAGCACCATCCTTTCCTGAAAGAAGAGTACGTTTGCTGTCCAGCTTTGCTTCCCCATGCATCTTGTGAGAGTACGACCCCGTTACACTTCTTTCTCATTTCCATCTTTCTCCTCTATCTCATCTCCTTTTTCGACTCATTCATTAAGTCTTTATCTCATCTCATTTGGATTCCTATTCCCCATTTTCCATTATCCTTTGGTTTATCCTATTATTATCATTATATCACCGACCAAGCACGGGATGTACTGGCGCGCTATATCTAGCGTAATCCTGCCGTAATCCCTTAAAGCCAATAGCCTCGCGTGGCTATATGTACGGTGATTCTATTTCAAGAAGGGTCCATTCCCTTTGGATAGGATACACCTGGTTACCTGACGTACCTCAAAATTATAAAAGCTCCTTGTATGAATCGATAGTTCTGGCATGATGGCCAGGTAGGGGTTGCTCCAGGGGGCACGCGGGATCTCCCCCTTCCAGAGCACACTCTGCAAAGGCACACCCGGGAATGAGGCGAGATAACATGTTGTTAGAGGTCTGGGAAACACGGACTGTGGGGGTGGGGAGCACGAGGCAGGTCGAAAGGGTGTTGGGGTGGACCACAAAGCGCATGGAGTATACCTCGTAGGGGAAGGTGGAGAAGAATGATCCCACGGTCTTCTCCGGATTCGGGGAGAGCGCACGGTGGTTCGCCACAATCCAGCGCTGGCCAGACACCGTGCGGGTGACGTTGGGCGACTGGTGGTCCTACACGTGGCAGTGGGATCAGCGTTGCACGGAGCTGGGTTTCGGAGAGCACAGAGGTGGCAGCGAAATCAGCTAGCCAGGGTGGAGAGTGACAGGGATAGCCAAGGCATGGATAGCTAAGGCAGGGATAGCTTAGGCAGGGAAATCCAAGGCAGGGAAGTACAAGGCTGGGAAAGCGAGGGCTGGGGAAGCCAAGGCATGGAAAGCCAATGCAGGGAAAGGACGCGTGCGGATGGCCAAGAACGTGGACAGGGGCGGATTCGTGGGTGGGAAAGATGTTCTCACCTCTCCATTCCAGTGAACAGGGGCTCTAGCGCGGTCACCGCGAATCGATCCCACAGCTCGGTCTTCTGCGCCAATGGCATTGAGGGGGGCGGTATGGGGAATGTGCCAAGCAGACAGTGGCCGGATGTGGCCCATCGCTTCGTCTGTGAGACGTTAGCAAGGATCATCATTAGCAGGTGGGCCTTCTTCCGGCCGTTCTCGCTCAGATAGGTGACGTCGCTGTAGAGGATGACCGCCCCAACGAACGCATCCTCACTGATCTTGGCCTGCCACGAGTACATGCGCAACGACGTAGGAAAAATGGGCATGCAGGATAGGATTGCATGGTGCAGCTGCCTAATACTTGCCGTCAAATGAACGGCATGGGCCCAACGCATGTGACGGTTCATGCATTAGCAAGTGCGGGCATACCTGAGCGTCGTGCCACCATGTGCCCGTGTCGGGGGTGGAAAACTGCTGCTGTCCAGTGGCAGGGTCGCTGTCAATCCGTGGCCGGAGCATAAAACCCTCCGCATTGTTCGGATTGCCGTAAATGTCAGCAAATGCCTGCGAGTGGAGGCACACGAGGCATACAAGCCAGAGTCAGGTCATGGCAAGCCTACGTATTCGGGGCAAAGGAGGCTTGACAGGGTTGGGGGGCAGGAAATATGCCCCTAGTCACTCACTTGCGAGGCGTCGCGGAGGTGCATGGTCTGCGGCGGCTGGCCCGCGACCTGGAACGTGACCGTGGACCATCCGCGCCCGAGGCCATCGAGTTGCTCCAGCTCGAAGGCCTCCATCTCACGGACATTGGTGTACTCGGAGAGCACACGCTGGGCCAGCTCGGGGTGCATGAACAACTGCAGTAGCCAGTTGACATCAGCGTTGGCCATGCCAATGCGCCCGTTCACCTGCCGCATGAAGTGCAAAAAACGGAGCGCCGCGACGTTCAGCTCTGGAGGCTGGTCGACCGTGGCCTGCAGCGGACGTGGAGCGTCTTCAAAGTCCCTGCGGACCTGCTCCTCTGCCCAGAAGCGTTCCTCCTCATCATTCTCCTCGCGGCTGGTGGCAGAGTTGCTTACGGTGGACGAGGTTTCGTCACTGTCGTCCAAATCTGCGTCGGACTCAAGGTCCGGCATGTCGTCGTCTTCCTCGTCGACGGGAAGTGCGTCGCGGATTGCATCGAATCCAAGGAATGGGTAATGCTCAGTGCCGCGCGCTGCCCGGGCCTGATTAGAGCGGATGCTTCGGCGGCACAGGGGGTGGGAACCCCTGTGCTGGCCAAACACCTGGGCATTGCGAAATGAACGATCGCAGAACTCGCAAGGGATTGGATTAGACGACCTCATTCTTGGCGTCCAGGTCCTAGAGAGCCATTGTCTAGACCGATAATGTGGGTAGCACGTTTCAAAATAAATAATAGGTCTAGCACGGACACACAAGGGCGCGTGAGACTGGGCACGTTCCGTGTCGCCCAGAGCGCTCAACGGTGGTCACTCCTGTGGTGTCACACAGCTAGATACGTGGAGGCAATTTGACTAGGGGGAATGAGCTGCGCGTGATTCGGGGATCACTCCAACGTGGTGTCACACAGCCAGGTTGGTTTGAAGGTCTATGACTAGCCAGAGTCGAGCAGCGCGCTTTCTGGTGGTCACACCTGTGTGGTGCCGCGTAGCTTGGTGTGTGGTGGTAGTTAGACTAGGGGGAAAAAGAGCCCTAGCCTCTGCATGACAGCTGAGGAGTGATGCACAAAACAGATCTGTGGTTGAGGCAGGATTTCCGTTTTCGACCGATGCGCTGGCGCAATCGGACAAGAGTATGGTTCGGTGGGACACCGGGTCCGTTTCGCCCTGGTCAAGTTCTTTTGGGTGGTTAAGAGGCGGTTTTGATGTGGTAACGATTGCTGAATACGTGGTTGGACGCGGTACCTACCCAGCTTCGGAATGTGATATTGCCAACTGGACCCATGCCCTTAGAGCGTGTTCAGGAAGCTCCGATGTCAGCTTAAACGACGTCGTAATGAACGCGCAAACGGTAGGATACTTCTGCTTTGGTTTTCGTGTGTTTAGGCGAGTTGTAATTCGGTAAAGTGACGCCGATATCGGGGTCGGGGCTCTCTGAACGAGCTCTTCGCGTTTCCAATCGGCGCAAGCATAAACAATCGCTCAGGGTTCAGGGCTGTTTATGCTTGCGCCGTAAATCGTGCACATCTATATGTTTAAAGTTTACAGCAATGCGCAAGTGCGCGCGGCAGGTCTCTCGCTTCATATGGGCGCGAGGGTGGCTGAGACCAGATTGAGCTGCAATCAGGGCCTCTGATAGGATTTTGGGCATCCTGACGGCTCAGAGCATGCCCCCAAAGAAGCGTGCAGCAGTCAGGGCTGGACGCCATGGCTCACACTGATAAGTCAGGGTTGTTTTCTAGGTACAAACTGTCGCCTCAGGGTAAATTTATAAATTGCCTGAAATGTGGCTCAAGGTCACTTAGCTGCATCAGCAGCAGTAATAGCAATACAAAGCTCTAACACTAGAAGTTCCCATCATCATCATCACTGGAGGTAAACCCGCTGCTAGCACAGCTGTCCTCCTCTACCTCACGGTCCTCCTCCTCAGACAGTTCTATCACCTTCTCCTTGCCCTTGCCGTCTTCTTGGGGCGTACTTCCTTCTGAAAGGCTCTCCTCGGTCTGTGTTTCTTGAGGCCACGCCACACGTCAATAACCTCATCCCAGTCCATCTCATAATCCAGCAAACTCATACACATCAGATCCTCCAACTTCCCATTGCAGAGACTCGTGCGATTCCAACTTTTGATGACATTCTGACGCGAGAATCCCCTCTCGCACTCGACAGTGCTTAGGGGAAGTACCGCCACAGCCACCCACAATCGCACAAGATTGGGGTAGCTGCGCGGCCAGTCACTGGTCTCGAGGATGGCGGCGAGACCAGCATGGAAGGGCTGCTCGTCCTTTGGTACACCAGCAAGCACGGGAAGGAGGGTACCAAGCTCCTTCCGCGCCAAGCGCTTGTCGACACTTGCCACACATGAACAGTTTCACGGAAAACATAGAAATCCATCAGTAACTCAGGCAACAACATTAAGAGCACAGCAAAACATGCATACAGTGGTATGATACATACACACGACCTTACCTGGCAGGATCTCCACTCGGTCGGTGGCACGAAACGTCTCGACGACTCCGTCCAGGTGTTCGGCACACTCCTCGTTCTGCACCTCCGTGTTCCGCGGCCAGGAGCGAGGCATCCACAGCTTCGCCCTGTTGAGGCGCTCTAGATCGCCGAGCCGGAGCTGCACATTGTAGATGAGCTCCGTCGCATAGGAGCGGCAGGTTAGGTTGCACGACGCTTGGTCCCCGCGGGAAGTGGTGTATTTCGGGAGCGGCTCCTCGTGCAGCTCAAACTGATGCACATGCTCCACGCCCTCCGCATCGACGACACTCACGATGACCTCACGGCTGTTGCTGTGGCGCTCCAGAAACTGAGATAGTCGCGCACTGGTGGCGCCGAAGTTGGGCCTGCAGTTGATGTAGCGCGAACGAAGGAAGACGACGGTCTGTCGGACCTGAGATTACACACCTATCAGGTCCACCTGTGGGGGCGGGTGGGGGTAGAAGACATGCAGAAGCTGTAGGTCGGGGTTTAGGGGGGCAAGAGGGTAATATACATGGCGGGTAACGCACCTCTCGCTTTTGGAAAAGCTGGTTGAGCGTGTTCAGCTCCTCGTGCACGTCGGCTAGGAAGTATAGGAAGAAGTGGAATTTGTATGACGTGATGATGTGGTACATCGGCTTGTCGTAGAGGTGAAGGAGGATGATAACGGCGGGAAGAACTGCGACCAGTCTGAGAATCGCTGCCCCACGACTGAGCCAGCGAACGAGATGTATCCCCTGCATCTCCAAATTTGTGGCGGTGAAGATCTTCTGCAACTCCTTGAACATGGCGTGCCAGTTGTGCGACTGCCCCAGTAGCTCAGCCACTGCTCGGATTATGGCGTCAACGATGCCAAGATCCGGCAACGCGATGGCGGCATCCCTTGCTGCTAGAGCTTCCCTGATAGGGGGGAGGGAAGGAACAAGCATAAAGAGCATGAGTAATTGTGGCCGAGATTCAATACGAGACGATGAGCAATCATTACGTCACGAACCGATGCGCAATGCAATGTATTGACATGAGGTGTGGAATTCTCTGTCGCAGGCGTCCGACAACGCCATTGGTTGCTCCGACCATCACGGCTGCGCCGTCGGTGCTGATGCCCGCCACTTTGTTCAAGGGGAGGCTGATGCTGTCAAGGAACGTGACCAGAGAAGCCTCCAACGAGGCCGCATCACACTTGTTGACAGGTAAAAGGGTCAGGAACTCTGTCACAACGACGCACTCTCATAGGAATGTGACAAACACAATCATGTGTTTGCCACGAACCCTGTCCATGCTCTCATCGCAGCTCAGACCGATGAAAGGGCTAGACTCCTGATACTCCCTCTGACGAGCTCGCAGGTAGATGGCGGTGGACTTGGTGAGCTCTTGAAATCCATACCTGCACAAGACGCAGACGCAGACGCATGTCAGTAAGTGCCCGTGAAGAGCATACAGTGAGCTGCAGAAATAAGACGAAGGGAGTTATGTCGTGAAGTATGACCCATAGCCGCTCTAGGGGAAACCCGGAGTTCGTCGCTTGGAGAGGTGGCGCACCAACTGGACCCACATCTCAATGGGCGCATCGCACTGACAAATGAACAAGAGCGTCTCGAGCAGTGCCGTGACGCGTTCTCGCTGGATCCTGTTGGTCCTCGGCATGTCCTCCATGCGCAGCTGTCCCTCCGCAGTCGCAGTCGCGATAACTTGCTTCCGTATCGCCCGCTTGTGCTTGCGTGTGCGCTGGTGGTTCTGCATGGCTTGAGTCTGCACATCAGTCACCCCCCTCCCACCCTTGCCGTAGTTTGTGCCCGCGCCACCGTGTTCCATATAGATGCGACACTTCAGAGATGGAAAACCTGCATGCGTCTGACATAGGACAAGCCACGGGAAGTCAGTGCTCCAACGTTTCTTGTACTGCCAAAGAGCCTCTTGATACTTGCGCTCTGCAATATCTTCAAGCTCAGATTCGGAGGACGATGCGGGAGCGGGAGAAGGTTCTGGAATGACAGAGGGGACAATGCGGAGCGCGGGTGCAGTTGACTTTGGGGTGCGACCGAAGTTGAGCGTGGCCTGCCGATGTCGTGATGGCACCAATTTCTTTGACCGTGGGCCGATGCGAGTTGATCCATGCGTCAGCGAAATCTCTGGCGAAGAGCCGCGCCGCGATGTCGACGCCACAGCGGGGCGAGATGCCTCTGCCACGGCCTCTACTGAGCGCGTACGAGGCGCTGATGCGGCAGCGGGAGGTGGCACTCCAGGGGCGGGTGTTGGGAATAGAGCGGCGAGAGAACGCGATGCAGCGGCGGGGGTACGCGATGCAGCAGCACGATCTAGCACAGCAGCGACATGGGGACTCTTCCGAAGATAATCTAATCCAGTAATGCCGCTAGTGCGGTTTGCTGTAGCAGGCTGGGCGTGAGCCTCCCCGTCGTCATCGTCACTTCCTGTCGCAATCATCGTGCCCCCAACGCTAGGGGGATACGGACTGCGCAGAAACAGAGCTGCTAGGAGGAACTCACTACGGTAGCACGAGCAGTGTAAACAACTACAGAATCGACTTCAACCACGGCTGGAGAGGGAAGCTTGAGGAGGAAGGTCAGGACAGAGGCTGCTTGGTCGAGTTGCAGGACCACGGTCCATTGTTACCCAGCCAGCCAACCACATGCAACCGTGGTTTGCTGCCAAACACTTTGACAGCACCACACTGCTTGTACAGAAACGCTGTATATCAAGTGTAGCGCTGGATGGTATACTTAGCCGCTATTGGCTCATTCCATTTGTTATCTACAGCGCAGGCGGCAAACTCAGCGCGCTGTGACAGCTAAGGCAGCATAATACAGGGAAAATGTGTGCTGTCACGAAATTCTCGGCAGAATGGGTGAAAAATAGGGGGGTACCCCGGGGCGCGCATGTGCAGGCAAGATTCCATGTATCAGGGTCATCCCCGAAGGCATCCTGACTGCTCAGGGCTGGTACATGCACACCATACTGAGTTTTCAGGGTTGCACTATGAATCAAAAACTGAATTTATAGGGTGGAAATGGGCCTTAAACTGAATTTTCAGGACTGGCCCTAAACAAGCAGGATAAAACATCCTGATATCTGAGGGCCTGTGTGAGAGTACGACTCCGTTACACCACTTGGCCTTTTCCATATTTCCTCTTCCTTTCATTCCTCTTTTTATCTCATCGCCTTTTGCCTCATATTCCCCATTTTCCATTATCCTTTGGTTTCTTCCTTTATTATTATTATATCACCGACCAGGCATGGAATGTTCTAGACACGCTATCTAGCGTAATCCTGCCGTAATCTCTTAAAGCCAATAGCCTCGCGTGGCTATACGCAGGGTGATTCTATCTTCTAGAAGGGTCTATTCCTTTAGATAGGATAAACCTGGTTACCTGATGTACTCTGGAAGTATAAAAGCGCCTTGTACCGATCGATAGTGCAACCTTTCCTCGACACATTCGATCCTGTGACACTTGGTACTCAGAGCTTTTCTCACTCGGCCGCGCTCAGCTAAGCAGCAGCAGCGGGGATCCTGCCTCGAAAAACCGCCGGGGGCGACCAATTCGACGCCGATTCTGGTAAGCACCAGCTCCGCGATTTTCGAATTACCCCCTCCGTGCGTGTTTTGAACAGGATGGCAACCTTCGACAACGCCGAGGTTACCCAGCAGCTCTTCGCGCGCATCGCAGCCCTTCAGGAGGAAATGCGAGCGGATCGCGAAGCGTGGCGAAACCAGTTCGAGCGAGTAACTCGACTCGCCGGAGCGCAGCACGAGACGACAACGGCGACGACGCAGCAGTCGCAGCAGTTTCTCGAGGCTCCGAAACCGCGCCCACCTGAGCCGTTCGATCCGAGCGATCGAAACTCCGACGCCCGCAGATGGATCGCCGGGATGGAGATCTACTTCGCAGCCGTCGGATGGAGCTCGCCAGTCTGGGACGGTCAACGTGTACGACTCGCGGCGACACTGATGCGAGGGCCGGCACTCGAGTGGATTGGCGGCAACAGTACTTTCATCCACGGTGAAGCCACGTGGCAGCAGTTCCGCGCCGACCTGCTGAAACGCTTCGAACCGATAAATTCGAGTTTCCTTGCCCGGGAAAAAATTCATCGACACCGACAGTTCGGGAGTGTAGCACAGTACACGCAGCAGATGGAGGAATTTTATAACCGCATTCCCGACCTGACCGAAGGGGAAAAAGTACAATCGTACCTCGCCGGGCTGAAGACCGAAGTCAAACGACAAGTCGCAGCGTCAAACTACGCGAGCTACAGTGACGTCGTTTCGGCAGCGGAGCGCTTCGACATGGTCAACGCCGGAACACGACGGCCGCACGTCGGCAGTACGCGACAGGGCGACCGCTCGGCTCACCCCACGTTCGCCGACCCGATGGAAGTCGACAGATTCGAGGGGCGGCCACGTCCGAAAAACACCAACTACACGTGTGATTTTTGCGGAGTGCCGGGCCACCGAATCTTCGACTGCAACAAAATGAAGGCCGCACGCGCAGAGTATCGGGCACGCAACAGTGGCGGAAATCTTTCGGCCAATCAGAAGACAAAAAACGGGAGTCGCCAGTGATTGCGGATCTAGCTGGCGAAAATAAAAAGATCCGAAAGCGGCCGCGGGATTCCGGAAAAATCAACTTCGACGTAGCTGATTCGACGCGAGAAGGAGGAAATGATGGGGGAAAATCTCCACCCCACGACCAGTCTTCGCCAGGGAAAATCGCCGAGGAAAAATACGACTCCGCGAAAAAAGACTCTGCCGAGACAGGGAAACTCCTTGAAGACCCAAGAAATTATAAGAATTCGTTAAAGTTATCTTATAAAGATGCTTTAATGAAAACTTATGATGTTCGAGGGGCTAGAGCCTTGGAGAAAATTCGGGAGGGACTCCAAAAGAAGCAGACAGCTGTGGAGATTATACCGGTACCGGACAACTTGGGGACCAAATTAAGGAGTGTGGAAAGAAGCCGACCTTTCCACGGAGTCAACGTCCTCTCCCGACACCAGCCCACAACGACTACCCGCTCCCCAGGGAAGACGTCGGTGGAGCTGAAGCAGCTCAAGAGGAAGCTGGGGGTCTACAAGAAGCTGCACAAACCCCGAACTCCTTCTACGGATGCATCCAGTTCTTCGGCATCAGTGACGCGCACAGTCGTCAAAGAAACTCCGGGCCCTGGAGAAGAGCCGTTCTCCAAGCAGCCTTGGCCAGCTGCCAGCTCAGGAGTAGACAACAACACAAAGGTGTGTACGGAATATTGGGATGTACCCTATGACCCAATCAATGAAACTATCTTTGGGTACTCCGAGCAACGACTGCCCCTCGTGCTCGAGGTCATCTGCAAAGGACGACCGACGCCTCCAAGCACTCGTGGACAGCGGAGCGTCACACACCGTCTGCGACAAGGCAATGATCGACCGACTCCGGGAAGAGTACAAGCCTTCAGGATTCTCTGCAACGATGGTGGACGGCAGCAAGTTACCAGTACACGGCGAAGCAGTGCTACATCTACAAATCGGACCACTGCGCTGGAGACCTGCACTCCCCATCACCAACATCAAAGGGCTTGACTTGATCTTCGGGCGAGACTTCCTGAAAAAATTCAACCCCGAGATCAACTGGGTGAACCGCACCGCAAGCATCTACAACAATGGACGGAGAGTACAGCTACCCAACTGGGACGATACAGGAGATATTCCAGTGGAGACACTCGCACGATTCGAGAAGGATGTGAAGCGGACCGACACCGGGTTCCTGGCGATAGCAACAGAGGTGGAGAATGACGGAGAGAAAGCCTCGGAAACTCCAGAAAAGATCAAGGAATTACTGAAGGAGTTCCAAGACATTCTTCCTGACGATCTTCCGAACGAGCTACCGCCATACCGAACGCATCAACACGAGATCGTGGAGGAACCGGGTTCGAAGCCGACCTTCCGAGCACCATACCGGCTCAGCCCTACGGAGCTGACCGACATGAAGAAGCAGATCGAGTATCTCCTAGCCAAAGGACTCATCCGACCATCTACTTCGCCATACGGTGCCCCAGTACTCTTCACACCGAAACCGGACGGAAGCCTGCGCATGTGCATCGACTACCGAGCTCTTAACAAGCAGACCATCAAGAATAAATATCCGATACCGCGAATCGATGACCTGCTTGACCAGCTTCGGGGAGCTACGGTATTTTCCAAACTGGATCTGCGGTCCGGATACTGGCAGATACGGATGGCGGACAACTCTATCCACAAAACTGCTTTTCGAACTCGGTACGGATCGTACGAGTATTTGGTCATGCCGTTCGGACTCACCAACGCACCGGCAACGTTCCAAGCCGAAATGAACCACATTCTACGACCACTTCTGGACGAATGCGTGGTGGTGTACCTGGACGACATACTCATCTACTCGCGCGACATGAAGCAGCACGTCGAACACCTGCGACGCGTCTTCGAAATTCTTCGACGGGAACGATTCTACGTCAAACTGTCCAAGAGCGAATTCGCCCTGGAGAAAGTCCAATTTCTAGGACACTTGGTGAGCGCTCAAGGAGTTCACGTCGACCCCAAGAAAATCGAAGCCGTACGTACGTGGAAGACACCCGAGAACGTGAAGGAGTTGCAGCAGTTCCTAGGCTTCGCTAATTACTACAACAGGTTCGTGCCACAATATGCGAAACTCGCGGCACCACTCACGAATCTGCTGAAGAAGAACACGCCCTACAAATGGGAGACGAAGCACCAGAAAGCCGTGGAGCAGCTGAAACAAGCACTAACGTCCGCACCGGTGCTCATCTTGCCAGATCCCGAACGTGACTACGTCATTGAAGCAGACGCCAGTGATCAGGCCGTGGGTGCAGTCTTGATGCAAGACCAGGGGAATGGACTGCAACCAATTGCCTACCTCAGCAAGAAACTGCACGGGGCAGAACTCAACTACCCGATACACGACAAAGAGGCTCTTGCTATCATCATCGCCTTCAAAGCGTGGAGATGCTATCTCGAAGGACGAAGAATGACCGTCTACACCGACCACTGCAGCCTGAAATATTTGAAGACACAACCCAACCTTTCCAGGCGGCAGGTCCGGTGGATCGACTTCCTCGAGACACACTTCCACTACGACATCGTGTACAAGCCCGGCCACAAGAACAAAGCAGACGCTCTCAGCCGGCCTGCACACGTTGCCGCGATTCAGGTCGAAGGGATGAATCCACTACTCAAGGGACTCTTCACCCACGGGTACGCCATCGACCCCGACATTTCCTTGGCAGAAAAGCGACATCTGCTACAGTGGGACAGTGACATCGCGTACCGGAAAGGATCAACAAAAATCTGGGTACCCAATTACCCTCCTTTGCGCCAGTTACTACTCGAAGAATACCACGACGTCCTGTACGCCGGACACTTCGGTAGCAACAAGACGCTCACCGGTATCGCTAAACACTACTACTGGCCCCATATGGCAGACGACGTCCAGAAATTCGTCACCTCGTGTGATACATGTCAGCGGATGAAGAGCAGCAAGCAGAAAAAGGCGGGACTACTGCAGCCTCTTCCTGTCCCAGAACAACCATGGCAAGTGGTTAGCCTGGACTTCATTACCGGGTTACCACCTACCTCCAGCGGTCATGACGCCATCCTTGTCGTCATTGACAAGTTCTCCAAAATGGGACACTTCATCCCGACACACACGACGGCACGCACCGAGGAGACAGCACAGCTCTTCGTTCGTCACATCATCTCACAGCATGGCATCCCAACTACACTCATCTCCGACCGAGACCCCAAGTTCACTAGCAAGTTCTGGAAGGAACTTATGTCTCTGCTCGGCACCAAACTCGCCATGTCATCCGCATACCATCCGCAGACAGACGGACAGACCGAGCGCCTCAACCAAATTGTTGAGCAACTCCTCCGAGCAGCCTGCAAGGACGACATCTCCAAATGGGACTTGCACCTGCCCGTACTCGAGTTTGCTTACAACAATGCCACACATGCCGCTACTGGACAGACGCCGTTCTTCCTCTGCTACGGACGCCACCCACTCACACCACAAAAACCGACAGCATCACCTACAGTCCAACCTGCACACGACTTCATCACAACCATGCATCAGCTTTGGGATCGGACCCATAAGCGCCTCCTTGACATTCAACAGCAACAAAAGCGCCAGGCCGATCGCCATCGCAACGACCACACCATTTCCGTGGGAGACCAGGTTCTCCTTGACACCCGCAACCTGGACATCAGCCATCTCCCATCTAAACTTCGACCTCGCTTCTGCGGGCCTTTTCTCGTTGCCGCACAGGTCACTCCTGTTACCTTCCGCTTACGCCTACCAGCTACCTGGAAGATTCACAACGCCTTCCATGTCCAACTTCTGAAGCCTTATCGGGACCCGAACACAATTTTCGTCGGACGCCAACCGCCGCCGCCGCCGCCCGTCCTCGTCCAAAATGAACCCGAGTACGAGGTCGAGTCCGTGCTTGCACACCGCCGTCGTCGGAATGGCACCGTGGAGCTTCTTATTCGTTGGAAGGGCTATGATCCTTCTGAGGACAGCTGGGTCTCTGAGACCGACATGGGTAACGCCCATCGTCCTCTGCATGACTACCTTGTCAAGCAGGGTGTTACTTCTACCACCCAGCTTTGAGGGGGGGAAGTGTGAGAGTACGACTCCGTTACACCACTTGGCCTTTTCCATATTTCCTCTTCCTTTCATTCCTCTTTTTATCTCATCGCCTTTTGCCTCATATTCCCCATTTTCCATTATCCTTTGGTTTCTTCCTTTATTATTATTATATCACCGACCAGGCATGGAATGTTCTAGACACGCTATCTAGCGTAATCCTGCCGTAATCTCTTAAAGCCAATAGCCTCGCGTGGCTATACGCAGGGTGATTCTATCTTCTAGAAGGGTCTATTCCTTTAGATAGGATAAACCTGGTTACCTGATGTACTCTGGAAGTATAAAAGCGCCTTGTACCGATCGATAGTGCAACCTTTCCTCGACACATTCGATCCTGTGACAGCCTGGCTGCAATGCAACACTGGCCGCTGCGTCTCAGCAGTATACCGAGCTTCGGTTGCACGACGTTTTTTCATGCCAGGTTAGGAGTGCCCAGGGCAATGCACACCACAAGAGGGGACTGCTGGCCAAGTTTCACACCCTGGGCTGCACGTGCTTGGGAGACACGGCAGTTTGCGTATCTTGGTCGCTCGTTTCGTGCGAGGAGAGAGATCGATCGAAGAACGCTGCGAATTCGACGTCCCCGCGAATTTTGGCAGCACACCTTGCCATCAGAAGTTGTGTCAATGCAAGGGGCATCGGGCCAACCTCGTGGTACTCGTCTCTTCGGCCTCAAGTTGTCTAGTGTCCTGCATATGATGGTTTGATGGAAACGGATTGGGTTTGGAGGAGGAGGCTTCTCGACAATGCAACACAACGTATACCATGGCCTTAGCATCATTTTGAGACACGCTCAAAGTGTTCGGGGGGGGGGGGGGGGGGGGGGGGGGGATAATTGTTATGGTACCTATCTGGCAACGTAGGCGATGCCGCTCCCTGTGGAGAATCAAGTCTGCTCTCTGCAGTTGTGCTCTCAGCTTCCCCCCCATCGCACCTTTGCGATCCCGCAGATTCTGTTTTCGATTCAGGATCGTCACTATCATTGTAGTTCATCCGTCCCTCATCACCATCTCCTAACATCCCACTCACTTCTGTCTTCCCCTCTGCGGAGTCGGCTTCTCCCTGGGAGGGGAGGGTGGAGTGAGTTCCTATTTAGAGGACATTGGGGGTTGGCAGAGGGAGGGTCGTCAAGTACTATCACAACGTACCATGATACACTCCTACCAATTGCACTTCCCTGTACAGTTGCACCCTCACTCATATTCATCTGTGCCATGTGACGGATCGCTTGACACCGCATGAGCACAGGCAACCCCGCTGAGTTTTTCACCCATCTCGGAAAATGGTGCTCCACCCCTTGGGTATCTCCTCCCTCCCGCTGCACCACTTCTCCGATGGATCCTAGTTTGCTGTTCATGCACTTCCAAAATGATGACACTGCTGCTTCTTGATGCATCACGACAACATCCGCAGCCCGTCCTCCACCACAACCTGGCATGAAGAGAGGGAGTTGTAACCCTTATGGTTTACAAACGCGGTTGCATGGTACAAATGTACTAGTGCGCATACCTGAGTTTTTAGCCACCCAGACTAGCCAATCAGTCACACGTGGTGCCACTAGCACGAAGATGATCAACAAATCCATGAGAGTGGCAATGCCCTTTCCGCCCATTACGACAGACAGCGTGACACGCATTAGGCAGACGGGAGCTGTCATTCACCGCGGCAGGGAGTGCATCCGTTTCTTGTATGAGCCGCATAGTAGTCGCATGTGGATTTGTATGCTCTTCAAAGGAGGCATCCAGTTCAGCAGAATGATTGTGAGTGAGAAGAAGAGATAGACCATCTCAGAGAGAGAGTGAGAAAGAGATTTGACGGATGTCTCCGTGTATTGGTCGCTCGTTTCGTGCAAGGAGAGAGATCGATCGAAGAGCGCTGTGAATTCGACGTCCCCGCGAATTTTGATGACGGGTTTGGAGTGGCCTGGGCGAAGAACACTTCAAGAGGGTATTTGTCACAGGATCTAATAAGGTTTGCTCAATGTTGCACTATCAATCAGTACAAGGTGCTTTTATACTTCCAGAGTACATCAGATAACCAGGTTTATCCTATCCAAAGGGAATAGACCCTTCTAGAAATAGAATCACCCTGCGTATAGCCACGCGAGGCTATTGGCTATAAGGGATTACGGCAGGATTACGCTAGATATAGCGCGCCAGTACATCCCGAGCCTGGTCGGTGATATAATTATAATAACAGGATAAACCAAAGGATAATGGAAAAGGAGGAATAGGAATCCAAATGAGATGAGATAAAGACCAAATGAATCAGGATAAAAAGAGGAATGAAATCAAATGGAAATATGGAAAGAGGAAATTGGTGTAACGGGGTCGTACTCTCACAGTATTGCTGGCCAATTTCCAGACCCTGGGGAGCACGTGCGTGAGCGTGACGGATGTCTCCGTGTATTGGTCGGTCGTCTCGTGCAAGGAGAGACATCGATCGAAGAACGCTGCGAATTTTACGTCCCCGCGAATTTTGATGCCGGGTTTGGAGTGGCTTGGGTGAAGAACACTACAAGAGGGTATTGCTGGCCAATTTCCATACCCTGGGGAGCACATGCGTGAGCGTGACGGATGTCTCCGTGTCTTGGTCGCTCGTTTTGTGCAAGGAGAGACATCGATCGAAGAACGCTGCGAATTCGACGTCCCCGCGAATTTTGATGCCGGGTTTGAAGTGGCTTGGGCGAAGAACACTACAAGAGGGTATTGTTGGCCAATTTTCAGACCCTGGGGAGCACGTGCGTGAGCGTGGCGTATGTGTCCGTGTCTTGGTCGCTCGTTTCGTGCAAGGAGAGACATCGATCGAAGAACGCTGCGAATTCGACGTCCCCGTGAATTTCGATGCCGGGTTTGGAGTGGCCTGGGCGAAGCAGTCTACAAGAGTGTATTGCTGGTCAATTTTCAGACCATGGGGAGCACGTGCGTTAGCGTGACGGATGTCTCCGTGTATTGGTCGCTCGTTTCGTGCAAGGAGAGAGATCGATCAAAGAATGCTGCGAATTCGACCTCCTCGCAAATTTTGATGCCGGGTTTGGAGTGGCCTGGGCGAAGAACACTACAAGAGGGTATTGCTGGCCAATTTCCGGACCCTGGGGAGCACGTGCGTGAGCATGACGGATGTCTCCATGTCTTGGTCGCTCGTTGCGTGCAAGGAGAGACATCGATCGAAGAACGCTGCGAATTCGACGTCCCCGCGAATATTGATGCCGGGTTTCGAGTGGCCTGGGCGAAGAACACTACAAGAGGGTATTGCTGGCCGATTTTCAGACCCTGGGGAGCACATGCGTGAGCGTGACGGATGTCTCCGTGTCTTGGTCGCTCGGAGGGTGGGAAGATGAAGACGCGGAACGGCGGGCGACGGCAGGAGGCAGCCGGAGAGGCGGGCGACATTAGGCAGGAAAGGTCGGGGCGCGGACGCGGCAGGAAAGTGGGCTCGCCCATGCCGTCTGGTCGCCGTCTCCAAGAAGCGACTGGGAAGGCAAAGGGGTCCCGAGGTGAAGGCACGCCAGCGTCAGTTTGGGTGTCATCATCTGTCTGGCTCGTGACGTTCTTACGTACACTTCATTGCCTGTTCTGTCCCTTGATCTATGCCATACGGGCTTCTGCTATGCTAGAGCGTTGGCAGTGTTCATCGTGGTGCGTGGTCTCATCACACTGCATTACAAACTCGCGGCACCACAAAGTGGTCCCTGTACCCTATGCGTCCCCACCCCACTTCCCTCGTGCAGGTGCAGGTAACCCCAAGAGCGGGGGAGTGGTAGAGCCGGCCAACGGAGACAAGCGGGGCAAGGACGGCAAGGGGAAAGGTGCGCCCAAACCCGGGTTGGCAGAGTGCTTGAAGTGGCATGTTTGGGAGGGGTCCAGTAATGGCCGGCCTTGGTAGGAGATGTGAGGTGGCGGGTTTGGGAGGGGTCCAGTAATGGCCGGCCTTGGTAGGAGATGTGAGGTGGCGGGTTTGGGAGGGGTCCAGTTGTAGCCGGCCTTGGTAGGAGACGAGAGGAAGCGGGGGTGGGAGGATTCCAGTGGTAGCTCGGGTTGAGAGAGAGGTGCCCCCCTGTTTCCTTGACACGACTGTTGCAATGCTCTCATCCCGGCCCATTGTGCAGGGAAAACCAAGGAGAAGAGAGCACCGGAGATGCAGGGTACGTGTACCGTTGACCGTTGCTGCTGACAGACACCATGCAACAACAGCGCCCCTGCCCTTACCCTCGCCCTGACCTGTGCAATGCCTCTGCCCTGGTTTCCTTGTCACGTATGCTTGCGGTACCCACTGGCATGCCAGTGCATTATGTATCCTTATTATGCGCCAATTGACAGGCGGACATTCACGTCCACCCTTTTGCCACAACTGGACACCATGGTACACCCTACCCTTTGTGTACAGCCCCCCCGCAGTCTGGCCTCGGTCCGCCGGTGGTGCAGCAGTTTCAGCTAGGCACAAAACGCACGGCGCCGACAGGTGGAGCCACCGTAACCTCGACCCTGCGCTACAATGACGCTGCCCCCAACACTGCCGCAGTGGTCCTCCCATCTTCCAGCGCTGGGCCACGCGCGCTAGATGGCGTCCATGAGAAGGCATCGAAGAAGAAGTACGTGTCTAGGGCCGAGCTGATGGCTGAGCTGGACTGCCACGTCGGCCCTCTCCTTCATCCTAGACTCTGGCGCATCTCATTGCTTCTTTAGAGACAGTACTGCTCTCACTCTGCTTCCTGCGTTTTTCCGCGTCGCACTAGCAGACTCCTCCACCACAACTATTGCACTGAACGAAGAACACCGGTCGGAGGTCACTGAACGACACGTCGGCAAGGTCATGGAGGTAGCTCGCAGTGCGCTACGCTGCTCACCAGCTATTTTCTGTGGCCACACTCCCTGCAGCCACAGGTTTTTCCGACCCTCGTTTGGACTGGGTCTCTTGGTGACGCGTATGCGTTTCACATCTGGGGTAGCCTTGCTCACATCCACGACACTCGCACAGACAAGCTCTCAGCCCGCACCCTTCCTTGTGTCTTCTTTGGGTTTCTGCGTGATGCCCCTGACTGGCTGTTCTTCCACTCGGCACACCACCTCTTCTATCACTCTCATAATGTGACCTACGACGAGACGCTCCCCAACTACCAGCACTTCCCTCACTGCAGCGCTCCTGTGCCTCCACCTCCTCTCTTCCTCGTCCCTACCATGCCTATCGCACTACTCCCACCATACCTGCCCCAGATTGGTGTCTCCCACGCCACTCAGTTCCCCTCAATTGGGACCATTGGGGAGTCGGATGACTCTTGGGACCCAGCTGCTGGGGGTGCGCCTGCTGTCCCTATGGCACCTTCCACAACCTTGGCAGCAGCAGCAGCAGCAGGGAGCAGTGGGCTCCGAGGGTGCTGATTCTGGGGGTGTGGGTTTTGGAGGTGTTGATGTTTAGGGTGCCGGTTCTGGGGGTGCGAGTTCTGGGGGTGCTGACTCTGGGGGTGCTGGTTTTGTGGGTAGTGTTAGTCCTGAGGGTGCTGTTCTGGAGAGTGCAGGTGGTAGCCGAGGTGGAGGTGGAGGTCCTGGAGAGGACAGGGAGCAGCCGCAGCCGCAGCTAGAGCCGCCGCAGCAGCAGCAGCTGCCGCATTCTACTCTTTGTCTCCTTGGTCTTGCACCTGGTTCCCCTGACCGACCGCCCGTCCCTCCTCTTGTGTGTGACCCTGTTTCCGGCGTGGTGTCTCTTCCACCGGACTCCTCTCCGGCTCGTTTCCCCCCGTGCTCTCCCCCGTTCCCTGACTTGTCCTCCTTCCCCCCTCGTCCCCAGTCCCCACTTCTTCCCCACAGGATCCGTCGTCGGGATCGTCCTATATCTCCCCGTCCTAGTGTCCACCCTATGGTCCTTCGTCCTCATACTCCTCCAGTCCGCATGCTTCCTTTAACTCATCTGTCGTCGCTCCCGCAGTCCTCTGCTCCTCCCTCAAACTCTGCTCGCACTGTTTGCCCTACCCTCTCGCGATTGCTTGTGTCACTTGTCATTGACCCTATGCTCCTCTTGAGACCGTCTCTGCGCTTGTCGTTGCTGACGCTGACTTTGCTGCTAATCACCACCTTGACTACGATGCCGCTCTAGTATCTGGTAATGCCTATTCTCCGCCGGTTGGGGGTGTACCTGCCCTTGGCAGTGGCGTGCTAGAGGACAGACCGTATGAGCTGGCCTACCTTGCTGGCGCTCTACCCCATCTCTTTTCCATGCTTGTATCCCCAGAGGGTGACCCAGACGCCCTCAAATGTTGAGAATAGCCCTGATCCTACAAAGGTTGCAGAAATCTGTGAAGCGGCACATCAACGAAGTCTGCAGACACGAGCCCTGCAGAAAGTTCCATCGACAAAGAGCAGATTTGTCGACTAGGCGAGGCTCTGCGGGAAGTGGCAGAAGAGCAGTTTTCGTTGGTGGCAGAAAAACGGTTCTGTTGGAGTGGCAAACCAGGAGCGCTTTTTCTGCATATGGCTTCTACATCGACATGTGCTTCTGTAGACGCGGCCTTGGTAGAAACGAGAGTGTACAAGACCCTCTGCCGATTTGGCACCACGGGCCATTCGCAGAAGGGTTGTCCTCTGTAGAAGTATCGCGCAGAAGACATTTCTGCGGGCGACCTTTCGGCAGAAGCGACTCTCGGAAATGCGTTCCAACAGGACCTCGGGCAGAGTTGCGCAAGGACCTGCTCGCGCAGAATTGCGTTCTGCGGGAGTTCGGCAGAATGGCAATTCGACCATCTCTTCTGATGACGACCCCCTCGGCAGAAACGAAATTCGGTAGAAGCGCGGCAGAGAGTCATCTCAGACTTCGCTTCTGCGAGCGACCCCTTCGACAGAAAAACGAGGACTTCGTTTTTTTTTCTTTCTTTCTTTCTTTTATGAAGGTACGTTTCGAAATCGCGAGAAATTTACGATTTCGTAAGTTAACCTCACAACCGATCTGGACCGAAAACGGCAAAATCTACCTGCGACATTGAGAAATTGAACACGTGACGCACATTTCGTAACTGCGGAAGTGTGCGTAACATCTGACAGTTTCATATCTGAAACTGTTAAACAACTACTTCTAAGTCGGTAAAAATTACCAACTAAGTATGTGCTGTAATTTTCACCTGCCATTGCTGACTTGGCTAAGCGCAGCTTAAAGTAGTTATGTAAACGTTCTTGTGCGAACATTCTCACCGTGTTCAATGAGGTTCAATGGGGTAGTACTAGTGTTTGCCTTGTGTACCATACTTTGTAATCTTGATTCTAGTGAATTTGTGTGACCACGCTTTCTCAAAAGCTACTCAGTAAAACACACAATTCTGAAGGCAACTTTCTCCTTAGAGAACGACAGAGCTAGAGAGCTCTATCTGCGTCAGGCACTTCCGCAGAAGCTCCCGTTATAGCAGTAAACTCTGCATCAACATCACAATGCCTTGCTCTTACACTGAGGCGGTGTCGGGGCCCTGGGCAACCTAGTGGATACAAGCCATGGAGGCTAAGATGGCATCCTATAGATCCACAGGCACGTATGTCGACACAGTTTTCCCGCCTAGGGCGAACGTAGTCGGTGACATCCGGATCTACAGTGAAGCGCGCACTTGGAGAGCTGCCGAAGTTCAAGGCGCGTTACGTGGCTAGAGGCTTCAGTCAACGAGAGGGTGTGGATTTCTTCTAGACCTTCTCTTCTACCCCAAAGATGACCACTATTCAGGTGCTCCTCCACCTAGCTGCGCAGCGTGACTATGAGCTTCACTCACCCGACTTCTCCACGGCGTTCTTGCTGGGTAGTCTGCATGAGCAGATCAACCATCGGTGCCCTCTAGGCTTCTCTGGATCATTTGCTCCGAGGAATCAAATAAGCCTTCACCACCTTGTCCACAGCCTTTGATAAGCACCCCGTGAGTGACACGAGACACTTCGCACCACATTTGCTGAGCTGCAGTTCCTTCCATCCTCTGCTGACCCCTCTCTCTTTGTTTGCACGGGTCATACCTCGCTCTGCATCCTAGTGTACGCAGACGATATTATCTTTGGTACTCCTGATAGAGTTGCACTAGCCTAAGTAAAGGCCGAGTTGTTTAGGAGGCACACTTGTACAGACCTGGAGGAACTGAAGCACTATCTGGGCTTGGAGATCTCTTGTGATTGTGCCGCTTGTACGATCACACTCTCTAAGTCCCATATGGTGTAGAAGATCTTCCATAGGTTCGGTCTCCAGTTCTCCTCAACACGGCCCACCCCTCTGCTTGTGGATCACAAGCTCTGTGTCCTATTCCGCTTGACATGGTCAAGCCTAGTTGTCCATACGGAGAGCTAGTAGGGTGCCTCATTTACCTGATGACCTGCACTCGACCAAAATAGCTTACCCTCTTAGTCTCCTCACTCGCTTTGTTGCGACAGGCAGGCACCAACCAGTCCACTAGTCGGTTGCCAAGAGGGTATTGCAGTATCTAGCAAGTACACCAGAATTGGGGCTTGCGTTAGGAGGACGGGAGCTAGTGGTGCTCACTGGACACACAGACGCATCATGGGCTGACGACTTGGAGACGCTCAGGTCGCTCACGGCTACTGCTTTAGCCTTGGTGCTTGGACAGTCTCGTGGAGGTCCACTAAGTTGTCGTCTGTAGCTCAGTCCAGCTGTGACGCATAAATCTACACTGGGGCCATGGTCGCTCAGGAGCTCTGCTGGCTGACGTTTTTGCTTACAGACTTAGGTGAGCCACCTAGGTCTTCCCTGGTCCTGTTCGTTGACAACAAGGCCATGATCCTCCATGTCAGGAGGCTCGACTAGAGGGCAGGGCGAAGCACATCCAGTTGCGTTACTTCCTGCTGCGTGAGCTATAGCAGTGCATGGTACGGTTGGCTTCAAGAGGCCAACACCGCTAATATCTTCACCAATGCACTTGCGCGTTAACCATCAGCAATTCTGTACTCAGCTTGGTCTAGCCTCAGTAGAACCACCACTCCTTCTATCCTGGGTACCTCCTTCTACTTGTTGTTCGTGTCGTGGCACTGGGATAGCCCTGTCGAACCTCTTCTCTCTCTAGGAAGGGTACTAGGGAGGCTTTCCCTGGGGAAGGTGGATATATAGAGCCTAACTCTCCTGAGCACATCCTTACTTATCCCAGTGGTTAGGACTGGTGACTTAATGATATGGCATCATACTAGGTTAGGTCCTCCCTGCCCACCCGCGCATCCACCCTAGCCCTAGACCTGGTCGCCTATCGCTAGCCGCCCATAGCCAGCCTACCGTAGCTAGCCGCCCGTTGATAGCCGCTCGTAGTCGCACGTCGCCTTGCACCCGCTGGCCCTACGATTGCCAGCCCTGCACCCATTGGCCCTGAGCTCGCCAGCCCAGTGCATGCTGGCCCCCCGCCTGCCTACCCTGCGCTCGCTAGCCCCGTCCCGTTGGCCCCGCGCTCACCAGCCCCGTCCCGCTAGCCCCGCGCCCGCCAGCCCTACCCCTGTCAGGCCCGCGCTCGCCAGTCCCGCGCCCACTGGCCCCGCGACTGCTGGCCCCGCACCTGCCCGCCCACACCCGCTGGCCCCAATCTCGCCAGCCCCACGCCCGTTGGCCCTGCGTTCGCCAGCCCTGAGCCCACCAACCGTGAGCCCGTCGGCCTCGTTCGCCCGCTGCACCCGCGCCCCCTGGCCCTGCTTTCTCCAGCCCCGTGCCCGCTGGCCTCACGTTCGCCAGCCATCCGCCGCTGGCCCCATGCTCTTTGGCCCCGCGCTTGCCGGTCCCTGCGCTCGCCACCTCCGCGCCCCCCGCCCACCAGCCCGCCGGCAGCCTCCACCGCTCTCCACCGAGCTCCACCGCGCTCCACCGCACTCCACCTCTCTCCATCGCCCTCCTCCACTGTCCCTTCTCCCCTTGTTAGTGGCAGTCTGTTGCTGCAGCCATGCTGATGGCGGACTCTCTGCTCCGCCTTGACGCGGAGAGTCGGGCCATTTAGTTTGAGGCGTGGCTCGTCGACCTCCGCCACCAGCTGACCGAGCAGCGCCGGGACTGCCATTCCCTGGCCGTCCATGTCGACGATAAGTTCCTTCGCCCAGACCCGACTGCTGCCCTCCCTGACGGCCTCACGCCTGCTGAGCGTGAGGCTGTTGTTGCTGCTGAGCTTGCCTGCGCTGTCCGGGAGTCGCGCGACGCAGTTGCTCAGCTTGCCATTAGTCACGCCTTCCCCCAGTCTGAGCGTCCCCACTTTACCGTTGTTGCAAACGCCAAAGAATACTTAGATGCCATTATCGCGAGCTATTCCACTCCTGCCTCAGCCTCTACCGGCCGCCTGATCCCCCCCATTGTGTTCCCTGACTTTGCGTCCTTCCCCACTGTCACTGACCTTGCCACTCACCTCCACGCTCCAGAGACTAGCTACCGCGCCGCTAGCACTGAGGCACAGCTCACAGCCTTCCTGCTGCAGCGTTGCGCTACCCTTTACCTCACTGCCCGCGAACACTTTCTTAGTCAGCACCCAGGTGACCTCACCCTTACTGCCTTCATTACCGCCCTGTCTGCGATGGAGACCCACCAGCGCACCATCGCTTAATCTAGCGATACTACGCCGGTACCTATCTTCTAGGGCTGTGCTCCCTCCGAGTGCACTTACTCTGACATTTCTTCCACTATCGCTAAGACATCCCCTAGTGCTGAGACCGCCACCGCGGCCTTAGCACAGCAGCGTCAGGGTAGGGGCCACCGCCCCAAGGGGGGGCATGGCGGAGGCAAGGGTGATGGGGGTGGTGGGAGTGGTGGAGGTGGGGCCAGGGATGGTGGTGCAGTTGAGGGGACCGGTGCTGGTACCTTGGACAAGCAGCAGCAGCCTCAGCAGCAACAACAGCAGCAACCTCAGTAGCAGTAGCCACAGCAGCAGCAATCGCTGCAGCAACAGCAACCACCATAGGGACCCCCTCCGTCGTGGTGGCCAGGTGGCACTGGTGGTGGTCGTCGTGGTGGTGCACCGCGCAGCTCGGTGTCGGGTGGCGGCTTCAGTGTGGCCACCTGCCAGTACCAGCTTCAGACCGGCCCCCGTCGAGGCACCGTCCAGCTCGCACCGCCACCCGCTGCTACCGCCGCCTCGACGACCTCTACCGTCTCCGCTTTGGTCCCACTTCAGACCCTCCTGTCTGGTACACTACGGCGCGCCGCTGTGTGCCTGTTTTTTAGCTTTACATGGATGAGATTAGGACTGATGTGTATGCCATGTATGCTGATGACTCTTGTGTGACTGGATTCTCTTATGCAGTGTTGCCTAGTGAAGGTGTGTCCAGTGTGTGTAGCCTAGGTTCCCCTGCTGCGTCAGGCGTAGGACCATCTGCCCTGTTTAGCCTTGGCTCCACTCTAGCTCCTCCGCATGTGGCCGCTCACTTATTCACGCTAGACTCTGGGCGTCCGCTTGCTTCTTTCTCGACCACACTGCACTCACGCCGCTTGCTGCCCCTGCCGCTGTATCGCTCGCTAACCCCTCCTCAGGTCCGGTAGTTGCCCGTAGCTCCACTACCCTTCCCTGTCCGGCGGTTCCCTCGGGATCTCTTAGAGACTTGCACATCCCCTCGTTCTCCAGGAACCTAGTTGGTGTCGGCTGTCTTCCGGACCTCGACGTCACCACTGCATTCCTGGGGGTGCAGGCGTTGAGGAGGTGCTAGTCCTGGGGGAAATGTCGTGGTTTGTCCCAGCGGTCCTGGGGGTGGCACCGGTGCAGGATAGGGTTCTCGTTCTGGGGGTGCCAGTTCTGGGGGTGCTAGTCCTTGGGGTACTGTCGTGGCTTGCACCCAATGTTGCTTCGTTCCAATGCATCTCATCCTCCCCTCCTCCCGTCGCCTCCTCCGTCATCGCTAGCTGTCGCTCCGCCTCCCCTGTTTGATTTCCTCGGTGCCGCTAGTCCTCTTGTTATTCTGGTCCTCGCCTCTCGTGTTACCAACCCGTCTTTTCCTTTCTCGGGTCTCGACGCTCTTGTTACTGTCCTCACCCACTTTGCCTCTACTCGCCGCCTTGACTATGTCACTGCTCTGGTCTCTGTCCCTGCCCATCCTCCGTCAATTGGGGGTGCTCCTGCCCTTCGCAGTGACGCCATAGAGGACCGGTAGTACGAGCTTGCTTTCCTGTCCGAGGCCGCTCCTCATCTCTGCTCCATGCTGCTAGTCCCTGAGGGTGACCCAAACGCCTTTGACATCCCGACCCCTTGCACTTACGCGGAGGTGACCTCAGGACCCTGGGCCTCTCAGTGGATTGCTGCCATGGACGCGCAGATGGCATCTTGGAGATCCACCGGCACCTACTTCGACGCAGATCTCCCACCTGGGGTGAACGTAGTCAATGGCCGGGGGCTCTTCAAGGTGAAGCTCCTTCTAGGAGAGCCGCCGGTGTTCAAGGCACGCTATGTTGTTACAGGCTTCAGTCAGCGCGAGGGGGTTGACTTCTTTCAGACCTTCGCCCCGACCCCGAAGATGACTACTCTTCAGTCGCTGCTATACGTACAAAAGCAGCACAGCGTGACTATGGGCTGCACTCTCTCGACTTCTCCACAACGTTTCTTCAGGGCAGTCTTTACAAGCAGGTCTACCTGTGTCGCCCACGAGGCTTTATCGGCACCTTCACCCCGGGGACCCTGTGGCTTCTCCGGTGCCTGGTTTACAATCTGTGACAGGTGCTCCGCGACTGGCATGACACGCTGCGTGTTACGTTAACAGACCTGCAGATCTTCCCATCCTCTACAAACCCTTCGCTCTTCGTTCGTTCAGGCCACACCCCGTTCTACATCCTTGTCTACGTAGACGGCATGGTCTCGCTACTGCAGACAGAGACGCACTGCCCTTCGTCAAGGCTGGGATACTGAGGAGGCACACTCACATTGACCTAGGAGAGCTAAACTGCTACCTTGGCCTACAAATCTCGAAGGACTGAGTAGCGTGCACCATCACTCCTATACATTGACACTTGGTACGCTAGATCCTTCATAGGTTCGATCTTCAGTTCTCCTCTGCACAGCCCACACATTTGCGAGTAGATCACAGGCTCTTGACTCCAGTCTTTGACGAGTCAGTAGAGCCTAGTGGTCCGTATGCATAGCTGGTGGGTTACCTGAATTGCACTTGTCTAGATCTCGCATACCCTCTCAGCATCTTGGCTTGCTTTGTGGCAACAGGAAAACACCGACCGCAGCACTGGTCGGCAGCTAAGAGGGTTTTGCGTTGTCTAGCAAGTACATCGGGCATGGGGCTAGTGCTAGGGCGACGCAGGCCAGTGGTCCTTACAGGGCACACAGACGCTTAGTGGGCTGACGACACGGACACGCTCAGGTCCTCCCAAAGCTACTGCTTTAGCCTTGATGTAGGCGCCATTTCGTGGAGGTCCACTTGCTCGTCATGTATTGCCCAGTCTAGCTGTGAGTCTGAGAGTCTACGCTATTGCCATGGCAGCACAGGAGCTCCGCTGGCTGACTTTCTTGCTCATAGACTTAGGTGAGCAGCCTAGCTCTGCCCCTGTCTTGTATGCTGACAACAGGGCTATGATCCTCCTGTGTCAGGAGCCTCGACTTGAGGGTAGAGCGAATCACATCCAACTGCGGTGCTTCCTCCTACGCGAGCTACAGCAGCGCCGTCAGGCCCACGAAGTAGACTTGGCCTCTGGTGCCAATACGGCTGATATCTTTACCAAGGCGCTTGCGCTTAAAGATCATCAGCGGCATTGCTAGGACCTTGATTGTGTGCTACTACCATCATTAGAGGTAGGACTAATAGTGCTGCCCATGTGTACTTGTCCTTGTTATGAACTGCCACTATCTAGGCTAGGGGGTGTCTACAAATATAATTATAGTTTAGCTAGGTTCTTGGAGGGTACAGCCCTACTCTTGCACCCCTCGACACTTTTCCCTCAGTCATTCAATTCTCTTAACCTAACACGTGCACACTATGATATGTATCGGATGCACATCCCGTCAAAGTATGACTTGTTTTTCACACGCCCTGCCTTCTCCCAAATTCCAGCGAAATTCCGAACTGATTTGTGAGTAATGCTCTTCCCATATTGTACCTCGTCTACACGTATACTGAGTTTCCCTTGGAAACACTTTTGGTTATGTTGTGAATGAAAAACAGTCGTGAGTTGTATAATATCTTGTTTCTCCGTTTTCATTTTTCCGAGAGCAGCTCATGCGGCTGGCATTCGTCAACAGGGTCAGCCACTGCCCTGATTCGCCAGTCTCCCACGGTTGGCGAGATTTTTTCAAGGCTTGAGTAGCCCTGCTGGCATGCCACGCCACCCTTCGAGACCCACGCCAATAGCAGGGCAACCTGGCGTCGCGTCGCGAAGTCGAATGTGTGAGATATGCACTTTTAGCAGGCTGATTTGAAGTTCGTCACGAATTCGCCATCGCTGAGGCGTTTCGCGGTGATGCCGGTGTCACCTGCCAGTTCCCCTCCCCTGACGACCTTACTTTGCAAGAAATGGAACCCCCTTTCCCCACTCAGTGTGTGGCATGTCCGTTTCCTTCTAGCGTCTTGCCTCTGCCACAAGCAAACTTTCTCAGCTCTCCTCGCTCCCGTGTCTCTCGCCGCCTTATTTTACGCGCGCCTGCAATCAGACACATACTCGTTGTTTGTACCGATAAAACTCACGCCGCCTTTTCGCAGCCCCGCATCGCATCTGCCGAAATTTCTACTACCCATTTTGTTGAATAAAGTTTGTGGGTTTCCGCCATGGGGCGCCCCATCGGCATCGGGGTGGACGGCGCGGGAAGCCGCACTTGGCTCGGCGCGCTGTTCGTGCTGACGTGTCTCTCTGTGGTTTCTCCCGTCCGTAGTGTCCCTTACGCCCCCTCGCAAGGTGCGTCCACGCCGCTGATCAATGCGTCCAGCCTGCTTTCATTGCGTCGCGTGTTGTCGCAACCCGCAGCATGCGGTTGAGTTTACGCCGGCCTTTGCTGGCGTGAATGAGACGATTATTTTCAGTTCGGACCGTTCTTCTCCAATCTCTCGGGCTATAAAGAGCGTGATGTGAAACATGCGTGTGAACAAGCCGCTCTGTCCAACTTTAGGTCCCCAAGGTGCGGAAATCAAACCCCCTGAGCGCTTCAGATTATCGACAGTTTGCCCCCCAATGTTGTAATTTGGGATGAACTGAAGTGTTCGAGTTCGTATTTCTAGGCGGTTCATCACCAAAATCAGTTGTCCCAAAACTGTCCGAGAACAGACATTCCGGGCAGAAACAGGTGTCTTTTCGGAATGGCGTTTCGGACCGTTTTCCGAATGAAGGTATGATGCTTGCGGGGCAGAACCCGGACACTTTTGGGGTGGCTCTCAGAATAGAAACTGTCTGTTTCACTGTGTTTGTTTTGTGAGAACTGGCCCTGAAGTGTCTGTACAGTGTTCACTATGCATCGCATAAACTCTTCAAACCATCCTCGCTAGTAGCTCTCAATTGTTTTATACAAGTCATGCTACAATGAAACATTTTATTATACAAGCCATATAATCCAATGACAAAAACTGTGCAATTAACATGAAAAAAAACCTGATATACCTGCTTCTGTGGAAATTGAACGGGGCTGCCCTCGCCTTGAAACTGGAACAAGAAAAGGCAGAAAAAAGAAACTCAGATAGCAGAGAAAATAAAAAGACTTACTGCTGGATACTATGGCATCGAAATCGCGTACGATGAGCACGACAGTAAAGGATCACGCGGTTGCGGCGTCGGAAAAGAGCCCCCGCCGATAAATGCAAGGTCTTACCTCGACAAATGCAGCCGCGGGATGGTCGAAATAGGCAGAAGCGCAATAGTGGGCCTGTGCGGAGCAAACGAGGAAAAGAAGGGAATAGAAATGATAAGCTACAATGCAATGACGAGGCACACCTACATTAGCACTGGTGCTGTAAAAAAGAAATCTGTCAAAATGGCGGTAGGAGCAGCCATGGTGGTAACGGCAAAATACCTAAGCTAAGATCTGAAATGTTGAAGTCCAAGAAAGAAAATGACGGTTGAGAGTAGGGACGAAGGAGAAGACAGGAAGGGATGGGTTTGGTTTGGGGGGCGAGGTTTGGGCAGATGATATTGTTAAGAACTTAGGATGCTAGGTCCCTAAAGTTAGGACACTAGCTTAGCTAGGATAGGAGCAAGGCCGCCATGGAACGGCGCTAGGAAAAACGGATCTAGGAGTAGGAGGAAGGTCGAGAAGAAAGAGAGGTTGGATTAGGAAGAGAAGGGAGTACAAGGAGGGGTTTGTACCCCCTACAGAAAGGTTCAGTAACAACCTACCAAGCCTATATTAAATTATAACTTATATAATTTTAACACACCCCCTAGGCTTGGTAGTCAAGCCCATGCACACCCCCACACCCACACCCACACCCACACCCCCTAGCCCAGCACCCCCATTCCCAGCAGGAGCCGCAACGACTCCGGAAGAGGGTAGGTCTCACGGCCCCTTGAGACGGCAATGGCGACAGCAGCGACAGTGACGACGGCGGCGGCGGCGGCGGTGTGCGGCGGCTCCAGGCCTGCGGCAACAGCGGCGGCGCCGGCGACTCGAACGACAGAGGCTGGTGCGGCGGCCCCCGCCCTCTCGGCGGCATGTCCTGTCTCCTCGGCGGTGGAGAGGTCCCTCACATGGCAGTCATCGGCTGCAGCAAGAAAGGGGGGGATGCAGGGGAAGCAGGTGCAGGTGGGGGGGGGAGGGGAGGGGGCGGGGCGAGGCGAGTCTTCAGCGTCGCGCCATAAATGGCGCGGCGCTTACAGGCGGGACGACGGCGTCCTGGCAGGGGGCGACGGGGCCGGGCAGAGGGCGACGGGGCCAGGCAGGGCGCGACGGGGCCGAGCGGGTGCGATGAGGCCAGGCAGGGCGCGACGAGGCCCAGGAGGGGCGCAGCCGCGGCATCGCGCTGACGTCGTCCCGGTCGCGTGTCGAGACGGCCGCGGCAGGATGGCGCAGCCGGCGAAAAGACGACGACGCCAAAGCGTGACGCCGCCGCGGCCGCCATGGCAGCGTCGATGCTGCAGCGGGGCGTCGACGCTGCGACTGCAGAACGACGGCCCGACTCCGCAGCAGCGCGTCGGGCCGGTCGCGGCACGACGCGCCCAGTGGCAGCACGACGTCGCCACTGCAGCAAAACGCGGCCGCCATGGCCGCTGGAGTGAATGAGGGTGAGGAGTAAATGGCGGAAGCGAGAGGAGGCAGTCCAGCAGGAAGGATCTCCTACTCTGATACCATGTTAAGAACTTAGGATGCTAGGTCCCTAAAGTTAGGACACTAGCTTAGCTAGGATAGGAGCAAGGCCGCCATGGAACGGCGCTAGGAAAAACGGATCTAGGAGTAGGAGGAAGGTCGAGAAGAAAGAGAGGTTGGATTAGGAAGAGAAGGGAGTACAAGGAGGGGTTTGTACCCCCTACAGAAAGGTTCAGTAACAACCTACCAAGCCTATATTAAATTATAACTTATATAATTTTAACAGATATGGCATTTTTTTAGAAGTTTGGGTGCGATGTGTGGTGTGGATAAGCTGGGGTTGTGGCTTGGGAACGCCAGCGTGTTTCGTTGCTGGGCGGAATATTAGCGTTTCGTGGAAACATGTTACATTTCCGAAACGTTGTATTTGGACCGTTAGATAATTGTCAAGTTGATCTGACGGCTTTTAGCCCAAAAAAATCAATCGACGGTAATCTGAATTTTGACGAGGAAATTGGATTTTCAGCTGTCCGATCAATCAAAGCCAGCCCCGTGGAGCTCTCCCTAGCCTAATCTGTCCCAAAAGTGGCCCAACCTCTTGGGAGCTTGGGTTGGTCAAGGACAGGTGGCAGCCACTTTTCGGGGGGTGGTTTGGGGCATGAAAATTCGGAGGGAATGGGGATTGTTTTCAGGCAAGTTTTGGACAGTTTTCGGAGTGCTTGCTTTTAGGACACTTTGGGGACGTTCACTTTCTGGTGACGTTATAGTCAGTAAACTGATAGCTACTTCTCAGAAATTCAACGCCCAAAATGCGTCCGAAATGTGTCAGGACGAACACAGAATCAACACAATTCGGAGCTCCCGTCGATGTGTCTGCTGCGTCTTGGTGTAACACTCTGAACGAACACAATTCAGACACTTTTTCCGAGTCCGAAATGTGTCCGATTTGTGTCCATGCTGATGGAATTTTTAGACCTGCCCGCACTTTCTCCATATTAACCTTTGCACAATCAATGCTCTTATAAAATTATATAATACTAACCACAATACAACATTGGCAGTACAAACTATACAAGTACATCAAGTTGCTATCTCATACACTGCATAGTAGCCTAAATCTCCACACAAGTATGCCAATGATGTCAATGCCAATATCCACAAAAATCTGCATTCAAGAGAAATCAACTTATGGATATTGAACTAGCAGACATAATGCAGATAGTGCCTAAGATAAAGCAGATAGTGCAAATGCCACGCAGATCTGATGGCAAGCGGCGTTGATCTGCTGTCGTCTTTGTACACGTGATTCACCACGTACAGCTCTTTCTGCAAGCGTTTGGGTGAAAGAGGTTACGAAATGCGGTTTAGGAGAAGTGCAATAATGCAGGCATTGTTGCGGAAATGTGGGAAGTCACCGCAGCCCCTTGAAAGCAAGCGCGGCTTTGCAATGTTGCTTCACATGATAAAGCGAGCATCGCTACAATCAGTGACAGAAATGAATGGCACTAAAAACAACACAAAGACGCCATGTAGGCGCACTGAACAACGTACCGACAGGCAATACGACAGGCGCCCCAGGGTTGCCAAGTGGCCGCAACCGTCCTTACCTTTGTGTAAAAGGTACGTCGTGAATATTAAAGGACAGGTTAGCCCTTAGACGGTGACTAGTCTTTTTTTCTTCAAAAGCACAGCTGCAGACGCAGATCAAAGCAACGTGTTGCGCCAAGATGGCTTGTAACATCAGCGAGGAAATGCTGGAATATAAATACAAAACTCACTGAATTATATGTAGATAAAGCTGTAATGCTTGGCTTCCCATTTGGGGTGTCATTATCTCTCAACCTGCACAGGGTAGGACGCAACGGTAAGCATTTGACCCCAGCGGTGGTACTGCTAAATAAAAATTACGAGACCGTATCGACACAATCTGCTAAATAAGAATGACGGAATCGTAGCGACAGGCACCCCCAAATGGCGGTGCCTCCTAGAATGTAACGAGGGTCAGAACATTTTCGCTGGGAGGAAAGCTTGGTAAGAGACACAGGTTGAGGTAATATAGAGAGGGGTGGGCTCTGGTGAGGGCTTCGAGGGGGTGGGCTGGGTGACGAGGTTGGCTGGTTGCCGCAAGGAATTGTGTGGGGCTTCCAAACGCCACAACAACTTGGCGTGAAGGGGCAATTTGGCGACCTGTGGTTGGTTGTGAGTAGATATCCTTCACGGCGAAAGGTTCAGCAGGTACAGGTACAATACAAGAAGGGTAATTTGCTGACAGATCAGCAACTTTGAGCGGCTGATCTGTATGGTGTAGATCAGTACTCTCAACCTAAAAACAGCATCTTTCCAATCTGACGCACCACGAACAGTTCTCAATCATCAAGATTAGCGGGGTTTTCTGATATGATGGGGGGGGTGGCTCATTTTTCCGTACTTTCGAGGTGACACATCGGCAAATCGCGTTTCAGCCAGGGGTACACACCAGAACGCGATGTGTATCCAGATCTGGTTTTCAGGAGCTGCTTCCGGTGGGTGAATACCCTCTAGGCAGCACCCCCTGTGAAAATACTGGGTGTGAAAATACCATGGGCTAGGTGTGTCAGAATTCGGTCACTAACCACTGAAATAAAATGGCTTTTTAAGTAGTGGGTAAGTGCGCCCATAACCCCCCAGGTTCTGCACCTGTCGCCCTTCCCCGATGATCTCAAGGGCAACCCCAGCGGGTCTCCAACACCCCCCCCCCTCGTTGGGATAGGCACGGAAGACCTTGCACCTCTGCCGGTGTACTGTCACCTCTACCGGTGCACACACTGGGAATTGAACCCAAGACCTTTGGCTCTAATACCATGTCAGAACTCAGTCACTAACCACTGAGTTAAAAGGGCTTTTTAAGTAGCAGGTAAGCACAGGCTCTGCACCTGTGGCTCTTTCCCGAGGATCTCAAGGGCAACCCCGGTGGGTCTCCGACAACGTATACCATCCCATTTCACCTTCCACGTAAGGACTAATGAGGGCAAATCGGAGGAGTTGGGGAGATACGGTGGGACGACAGCCATTGAATTCGTTTCTCCTTCCTTGATCCACCTCCTGATTCTCCTTCATGATGCCCCTCCCTCTTCCTCCTGCCCCTCTTCCCCCTCCCTCTGCTTCCAGTGCAACTCCTGCAAAGGAAGAGAGCTTCTGAAAGTACTAGGGCATTGGATCCCTCCTCATTACGTATCAGCTCATATATGCGAGCTAGCCAGCTCATCTCCCCTAGTCCTTTCTCTCCCCAGACTATGCTCTTCCCTGCTTCCACTCCCTCCCTCCTCCTGGTCCTTCTTTCTCCCACCCTATCCTGCTCACCCTTCCTGCCCCTCTCCCCCCTCCCTGTGCCTCCAGTGCAACTCCTGCTCGACGTCCAGCAGGCGTGGGGACGGACTTTCGATGGGTGGGAGGCTGGGGGAAACTGCAGCAATGCGCAGCATGTTTCGTGCGATGCACAGGGCATGGTCACCAGCATGTGAGTGCACCAATTCAATATGAGTCTTTCTCCTGCACGTCCTTCGAGAATCCATTCATTTTCCCCTCTTCTCTCCCCCATTATCCCTGTCTTACATAACCAACTCCACACCCCTTCAGGGATTTAGAATTACAAGGCTTAACGGGATCCATCCCATCTACTATCTGCAGCATGGTCAGTCTGATTCGCCTGTGAGTAACAGAAAAATCCTTATGTTCCGTGCATGTTTGAGTCAACCAATATCCGTCTGTTCCATTTCGACTCCTACTGCAGCCGTAAGAAGTAGACGAGTAAGTAGATGTGTGTCTCGTGCACAACCTATCATCCTTTTTTCATGTTTCCTTGTATTGTTTTCCCTTGCTAAGAAATTGAGCTACACATAAATGTGTGCTGGAAGGGATGAGAGAAAGAAACAGGACTTCCCGAAATAGAAAACCTAAAAAAAGACAAGGACTTTCTATGAAAACAGTTTTGAGTCTATTTGAATAACATACAAATCTTATACGATATTGCATCAAATTAAGATATCTGTGTTATATAACAGATTTGCTTTTTTTTAAGAAAATTGTAGATTCCAAAAACAAATATTTTTTGCACGTATGTATCTATAAGTAACGAGAATTGTTTCTCATAATATGAAAGGGTTTTTTTTATAAGAAGTTGATTTTTCTTTTTTACAACTTGCTTTCCTTCTTTTTTGTCTATTTTTTTGGGATCCCTCAAAGTGCAATCATCCCCGATTGGGGTGGATTGCAGAATTTGAGGGGTCGCATTTGTGATATATGCAATCCAGAAGCATTGGATGCACCAGCCGATCTCTGACACCCTTGTCCCCTTGCTTCCCTCCTTGTGTCGTTTGTCCTGATATTCTACTGTCATCTTGTCCCTAGATGCTTATAGGTGAATTTTAATGGCACATATGTTTGGTACTGTGGTTGAATGTCCCACACAAGGACCCAATCGTCTTTCCACCCACACGTTGTTGACCCTGATTAAGCAACACTTGTTTCTACTCATCCTTTGCTCTCTCGTCTTCCCTTCCATGGTCTCCAGGTATCTCGATTGGAACATCCTTAGTGGCTCGATACCCTCAGGCATTGGAAATCTCCTCAATCTGTACTATTTGTGAGCATATGTGTATGTATTAGAGTTCCTCTTAACCACACTCCTTGTTCTGTCTCATTTTTATTAATTCTGTTACAAGGCTTCTTTAGCTGACATTACTTACTGTGAACTATAAGATGGCACCGCATGCAGCTGAATGCACCCAATGGGATGTGCTGTTTGAGTCACAATAAAGCATCATTATGTCGCGCACTTTTCTTCTTCCCCCCTAATCCATACATCCCCCCATCCTCTGCTTCGATCAATCGGCCATGGGAACCTTTGCATGCACCATCAGGGATCTGAAAGGTAATGCCTTGACTGGGTCGATTCCATCTACAATCGGCAGCATGACCAGCCTCGTGTTTTGGTAAGTATGATGGGAACACAACTGAACTTGCACGTTTGGCTTGAATGGCATTACTGCATGATATTCAATGGAGCAAAATGTTGTTTCTCGTTACTAGTAGGCCAAGAACTGTCACATGTTTCCTGAGCGTTCCTCTTTCAACTTAAGTAACAAGGCAGTTATACCAATTATACCAGTGTCATGCCCTTATCATCTCCCCCTCCAATGGCTCCTCCTCTCCTTCCCTGCTTCAATTTACCAACCCATGGAATGATTTGCATCCACCATCAGGAATCTCGGATGGAATGACTTGACTGGGTCTATTCCATCTACCATCGGCAACATGAGCAGCCTTGCTTACCTGTCAGTACCATTGGAACACAACAGAACTCCATATTTGGCTTGAATGATACTGCTGCATACTTTTCACTGAGAGTTCGTTCCTCTTTCCACTGTGCCTTCCTCTTTTAGTTCATTAAAGAGGAAACTGGGCCCTGAAATTCCATGGTTGGCTTGAACAGCACCGGTTAGTATATAGAATGAAGTATAGGGTGACTCTTTACCTCTTTCAGGGTCTTCTACTATTAAATGTCCTCTGTAATTTTCCATCAACTTGGGTGGAATAGCTAATCGTGAGTAGTAACAAGAGACGCCTCTCGACCTTGCCTTTCAGATGCCCTTTCATGTCCTTGATGCATTGCTGCTACTAACGGGTGCAGGAGTCTAGCCTCAAACTTCATCTCGAACAGCATCCCAGAGTCCTTGGGAAACCTCATCGGCATGGAGGAATTGTGCGTGCTCAAAACTTTTCATTGTTATATCAAGTAACTCAAGAAGAGGGCCCAAACAAGTTGACACCCAACTAA
This sequence comes from Closterium sp. NIES-67, assembly GCA_027943415.1. Lineage (NCBI taxonomy): Eukaryota > Viridiplantae > Streptophyta > Zygnematophyceae > Desmidiales > Closteriaceae > Closterium > Closterium sp. NIES-67. The sequence continues at coordinate 155,784 of BQMB01000577.1, read as the reverse complement.
GAGAGACCTGATACTCAACTGAGTGTTTTCAATGTCATGCTATCCGTTAGATCGTAGGTTCCAATCTGTGCATGCTAGCATGTTTTCTGCACTTGTCTGACACGGAAATCCTCGTTCCTACACTACTGCTTGTGTTTTCGCCTCACCAGAAAGCTCTGCAACAACAGTTTGAATGGCAGCATTCCAGAATCCATGAGCAACCTCGTAAAGCTGAGAGAACTGTATGTTTTCATTTCCTATGATTAACGCATGGTCCATAGCCATGTGCTATGTGACCTCCCTCCCAAAATGGGAACAATCATCTGGACACAGAGTTGTGGAAACAACCAACAAGAAAAACAAGCATTGGAAACAATCCTTTCGTGCAGATTGCCTTCTCAAACACTATGCGGGAAAGTGCTTGGCCATGGAATTCATCAACGGTCTTCACAAAAAAACCCTTCACCACTGCTACTTTGGTGCATGTCCCCTTCTGTGTGTTTGTGTGTTGGTGTGTGTGGGGGGGAGGGGGGAGGCCCGGCTGTTTGCATTGTAGGGATGTCAGCCAGAACAATCTCATTGGCCCCCTCCCTCCAACAATCGGCAGTCTTTCCAAACTCTCGTACCTGTACGCCAATCCAGTATCAACCCTAGGCTATCCACAAATCTTCGTGAAATAAGATCCATCGCAAAGATGGAATCCTAATCTTCTTCCCTAAACATAGGTATGCTTTCTGTGCATGTGCAGGAACACAACTGCAACAGCAATCACATGCCCACCTGACAACAGCAACTGTGTGGTCCCACAAAACACTTCAAGCGCTTTCTGCCAGCAGTGCCCTTCTTTCTGCTCCACCTGTGACAAGTCACCACCAGCGTCATGTGAGACACAATCGTCCTCCTAGTCTACGAATGGTTGCCTCATCCTCTTTGTTGTGTGAATACTATCACCATTCACAAGTCCGCATTCTTATATCCTCAACTCAACTGCCCCCCCTCTCCCTCTCTCCCCTCACCCTTTCCCCCCGTACATTCCTATCTCCCCTCCCTCCCCTGCTTCCTCTCGCGGCCCTCCCCCCACGCCCTGGCTGATCCTTAACAGCTTGCCGTGCCCTTGAGTGTTGTCTTAGCAGCACTATTATCTAGGAGCCTCAAAAATCACTTCGTTGCTTCCTCTTGGTGGTACTTTCTCCTCAAATTTGAAATGCCACCGCATCCCCTCCCTCCTGCCATCCTGTACCATTCCCAATGCCAATTTCCACACCTTCAGCCTCTCCCTCCCAGTCTGGGGGCGGAATATCAGTAGGATCCATAGCTGGTATCGCTGCTGCTGGCAGTGTGGCAATCCTCGTGCTGCTGCTGCTGGGTCTGATGCTGTGCAAGCGATGGCTCACCAAAGAGGCTGCAGCACGAGGTGATGGTGGCACAGATGCAGAGGGCAAGGATCCGGCAGAAGAGAGAGAGTTCCAAGGTAAGATTCAATATAAGATTCTGATGCACGTTGTGGAACTTCACTGGTGATCTCTCCGTGCACACACCAAATGTCCCACAATCCCTTTCCACTTTCACTACCTTCCCATTATTCAAATCCGGGGCTACTAGGAGAAGCATACAAAGTGGAGGAGAGGGACCTAGAAGCAGCAGCAGTGGCGGCAGCAGCGGCAGCTGTGGCGGCAGGAGCCGCAGCAGCACGAGGACAGGATGGAGGGGATTTCGTGGTGGATATGGAGGCAGTGAAGCCGCAAGTGTGCCGGAAGTTCACTCTGGAAGAGCTGGCAAGCGCAACAGCAGATTGGGCCGAGGGGAACAGGATTGGCAGCGGCAGCTTTGGGGATGTTTACAAGGGCATGTCTCCGTACAACCCTGATGACATATGGGCTGTGAAGCGATCTAGGTTTCTCTCCAATGACTTCCTCACTGAGGTATCATACTGGGATAATGCTGCTTCTGGCCTTACACTATGGATCAAGTTCTTTCATCTATTCCTTAAAATGCATTTTTCACTCCTCCCTAACTCCGTCGTTCTCTTACTCAGTCCATGTGTCCCTTTCCCCTGTCTCAGGTGAACGAGATGGCATCGAAGCACCACCCCCACCTGGTGCGCCTTTTGGGCTTCTGTGTGAACATCGATCTGAGCACGAGCCGCATGGAGCAACTGTTGGTGTATGAGTTCATGGCCAACCGAGACCTCGAGAGCTGGATTGGACCTGGTACTGCACCTCCCACCACACCCTTTAGTGTACCTGTCTGTTTCAATCGTGCTCCCTTGCACCTCTCACGACAGTCTTTGGTGATTGCTTTGCTGGTCAATCTAATTCATGGTGCGTGTTTTTTTCTCTCTCTCTTGTTCAATTGTCTACCGGTTTCCATCTCCACGTCTTTCTAGTTTGTATGGGTCTCTGTATACTACCTTAGAGATGAAAACACACACTTGCATTCAACTGATCAGCCATCTAGGATGTGACCTGTCTAGGATGAAAACGCACACTTGCTTTCAACATATTCAGCCATGTAACATATTTCAGCAAATAAACGATCCATTTTGTCCCTTCCCAGGTGCGCCACAACATCTTTCACTGTTGCAACGGCTGGACATTCTGATTGGTGTGGCAAAGGGACTACATTACTTGCATGACTTTGGCATTGTGCATCGCGACATCAAGCCAGCCAACATTCTTCTCGACACAAGAATGCAGGCATGTCATGACTCTGATCCTCCCTGCATGCCCCTTCAATCATCCTAGCTATGTTTCGTCATTGATAGCATGCCGTGACTCCTTGAAATACATGGTGGTCTTATCTAATGATGGTCTCAGTCGGCATTGGTGCACTTGTGATTGGTTTCCAGGCCAAGATTGCTGACTTTGGTCTTGTGAAACTCATTGGGGGCACCGTTATGGGCACGTCTATGGCTGCCACTCGAGTGATGGGAACACCAGGCTATGTGGACCCAGCCTACTACAAGTCTCACAAGGCCACTACAGCAGCAGACGTCTACAGGTGAGTTAAGAGATGCTGCATTACTTTTTCTAGGGGAAAATTTGTGTGTGTTTGTAGACAGTACATGTTATATCCTCATGAAGGAACCATTTTGCCCTTCATCAAAATGTCCTGATGAAAAAAACCTCCCTTCACTCCCTTTTCGAGTCCATTTGTATTGTTTGCTTTTTTCCATGGGCAGCTTTGGAGTGGTGATGCTGGTGGTCATCTCGGCACGCAAGGCCTTGCACGTGGAAGAGGACAGTCCGATCAGCCTCAAGCAATGGGTGAGGCACCCTAGTGAAATGCACTTGATAGATAATTCACACAGTATTGCTATGACTGTCAGTTTCCAGCAAATGTTAGGCATGTCAATGTTGTCGAGATTCTATTGTGCAATATCCCCTCATGGGTTTGAGTGTTCGCTGTTCAACCCGGCAGGTCGCCCCATTCGTGGAGTCCGGTGCCGTGACAGTATTCAAGGACCCCTACTTGGATGCACCCAATGATCTCGTGCTGCGTTTGGCCCGCCTTGCCCTCTCCTGCACTGCCATGCCTGCGGCCTCCCGCCCCTCCATGAACCAATTGCTGGGAGAGCTGGTGAAGGTCAAGCAAGAAATGTTTGGAGCACACGTGATCAATGCTGTATCTCCTATCTATTTGGGAACTGGGATTTCAGTCTCTGGATCCTCTGGCTTCACTGCTGAAATGGCTCGTGCGGAGCAAGAGGGTTTGTAGAGTGGTTCCTCTATTAGCATGTCATAGGAGCACCTTTTTTTTTTAAGGATGATGTTGCAGTGTTCGAGGATCCTTGGACTCACTGCATGCTTTGGTGCTGCGCTTTGCTTGCTTCTCCTGCATTGTCATGCTTATTGCCTCTTGTCATAGCACGTGTTACCAAATGCTCGTAGATCTGGTGACTAATGGTACAGGCAAGCAGATTTGCATCTTGTATTGGCAATTGATTTGACTGCTTTGCGGCAGAGATTCCAATGCCCAGAGAATGCGTGGGAAGCTTATGGACGCACCTACGTAGTAGCTCATTCACAAGCGTGTATTAGAGAACGTAGATCGTGAAATTTCTTAGGGTGTGTCTTAGTACCTCATTCACTGTTGTAGGATGTGCCTTTATTGTGAATCTTGGCCAAAGCACCCCTTCTCTGTGCGCATATGGTACTGCTTTTCCAGGTGTGTCTACAAGCGGAGTAATGGGACTTCGGCAAAGTCGTGTCATCCCTCCATCCATGTGGTTTCTACTTGTGCGCCTCAAACCCTAACGCAGGTGTGCCTCTGAGCGGAGTACTGGAACTTCCAGAAGGGTGCTTGTGTGATGGGAAAGCCACAACCCATTGGCCCAAAGGAAACGTGCTCATACGTCCTTCAGAAATGCTATCTTTCTAGGTCGCGTTTTCAAAAGTTTCATGTCACTATGACTTACTATAAAGCAACCTTTGCAACAGCAATGCAAAATTGATGCCCAAACAGGTCGCGAGATGTTTTGTAGCCCAAAATTCGTACTGCGTAGCGAGTACAGATGGAACACAAAATACAAGGATCACCCCCTGGGGTTTCACCCACGTAATCCCATCCCACCATGCTAGCTCCTACGCTCTTTATATCAGAAATTAGAATTGAATGAAACGTAATGTGAGAGTACACACAAATATATCTAAGTTTTGTATCCTCTAAGAGGTGACTCTATACAGTCTATACAAACATGACAACTACACATGTTTGACACACCCCCTAGACTGCATAGGGGAATACCCTAAACAAGCAGCTCAGGGCGGCACTACTAGTCCAACCTCTGAGGCAAGGGTCTGAGCGACCGGTCAGAAGGAGTACAGACAAGGCAAGCACAAGAGCAGGGCAGCACTACTAGTCCAGCCACTGGGAGAGGACACAAGTCCAGTCTGAGTATACATATAAAGGGCAGTACAAAGTCAAGGTCCTAGCAAGTGAGAGGCTACAGGAACTAGACCAAGCTGTACACAGTGCCGCTGATGATCTTTAGGCGCAAGCGCCTTCGTAAAGATATCAGCCGTGTTGGCACCTGAGGCCAAGTGTACTACGCGAGCCTGACGTCGCTGCTGTAGCTCACGCAGGAGGAAGTACCGCAGCTGAATGTGCTTCGCTCTGCCCTCGAGTCGAGGCTCCTGACACAGGAGGATCATGGCCCTGTTGTCAGCGAACAGGACCAGGGCAGAGCTAGGCCGCTCACCTAAGTCAGTGAGCAAGAAGGTCAGCCAGCGGAGCTCCTGTGCCGCCATGGCACCGGCGTAGATCTCAGCCTCACAACTGGACTGTGCAACAGACGAGGAGCGAGTAGCTCTCCACGAGACGGCACCTGAGCCAAGGCTGAAGCAGTAGCCCTGGGTAGACCGGAGTGTCTCAGCGTCGTCTGCCCACGAAGCGTCTGTGTGCCCAGTAAGGACCGCTGGCCTGCGTCCTCCTAGCACTAACCCCATGCCCGATGTACTAGCAAGATAACGCAGAACCCTCTTAGCGGCAGACCAGTGCTGCGGTCGGTGTCTGCCAGTGGCCACAAAGCGAGCCAGGATGCTGAGAGGGTATGCGAGATCTGGGCGAGTGCAAGTCATCAGGTACATGAGGCAACCCACCAGCTCTGCGTAGGGGCCGCTAGGCTCTACCAACTCCTCAGGCACTGGAGCGGAGAGCCTGTGGTCTACAGGCAGAGGGGTGGGCTGTGCAGAGGAGAACTGAAGGCTGAACCTCTGAAGGACCTGGCGCACCAAGTGTGACTGAGTCAGGGTGATGGTGCGCGCAGCTCTGTCCCTGGAGATCTGCAAGCCAAGGTAACGGCGCAGTTCTCCAAGGTCAGTGCAGGTGTGTCTCTTCAGCAGCTCTGCCTTCACAGAGGCCAGCGCGTCCCTGTCTGCTGTGGCAAAGACCAGGTCGTCGACGTAAACGAGGATGTAGAACGGAGTCTGGCCAGCACGAACGAAGAGTGAAGGGTCTGCAGAAGACGGAAAGAACTGCAGGTCAGCAAGCGTAGTACGCAGAGTGTCGTGCCACTCACGGGGAGCCTGGCGCAGGCCGTAGACGGGGCGCCGCAGGAGCCACTGGGTCCCAGGAGGGAAGGTGCCAGTAAAGCCCGGAGGGCGGCTCAGGTAGACCTGCTCGTGTAGGCTGCCCTGAAGGAAGGCAGTGGAGAAGTCGAGGGAGTGAAGCTCGTAGTCACGCTGAGCAGCTAGGTGTAACAGAACCCGAAGAGTAGTCATCTTCGGGGTCGGAGCGAAAGTCTGGAAGAAGTCCACCCCCTCGCGCTGACTGAAGCCTCTAGCCACATAGCGCGCCTTGAAGACAGGCGGCTCTCCAGGAGGGCGCTTCACCTTGAAGAGCCAGCGGCCATCGACTACGTTCACCCCAGGTGGGGGAACTGCGTCGACGAAGGTGCCGGTGGATCTCCAAGATGCCATCTCCTGCTCCATGGCAGCTATCCATTGCGAGGCCCAGGGTCCCGAAGTCGCCTCAGCGTAAGTGCGAGGGGTCGGGATGTCGAAAGCGTCCGGGTCACCCTCGGGGACTAGCAGCATGGAACAGAGATGGGGAGCAGCCTCGGAGAGGAAAGCAAGCTTGAACTGGCGGTCCTCCAGGACGTCACTGCCAAGGGCAGGAGCACCCCCAACAGACGGAGGACAGGCAGGGTCAGAGACCAGAGCGGTGGCGTAGTCAAGGCGGCGGGTAGAGGCGAAGTCAGCGACAGCAGCGACAAGAGCGGAAAGGCACGAGACGGGAACAGACGGGTCGGTAACGAGAGAGGCAAGGACCCGAGGAACGAGAGGACGAGCGGCACGAAGGTAGTCGGACAGCGGGGGGGCGCGACAACAAGGGAGGACGGAGGAGGCGACGGCAGAAGGGGAGGACGAGACGCGTGTGAACGAAGCAACATAGGGTGGGAGCGCAGGACAGGCGAGGCAGGACGAGCACGGGAGGGACGGTGAGACCAGACGTGCGATGGAGGAGTCGGGTCAGGAGACAGGGGAGGGGACACAGGAGGGGAACGAGGGGGGAGATGGGCCGGGGACGAGTCCGGCGGAGGGAAAACAGGGCCGTAGACAGGAAGAGGAGGAGACGGCCGGGGAGGAACCGACGCAGGGTCGGGGGACGGAAGGCCGAGCAGGCGAAGGGCGGACACCGGCGGGGACTGCTGCTGCGGCGGCACAACGGCGACACCTGGACCGCAAGCTGCTCCTCGGCTACCACCGGCACTCTCCACACCCGCACCCCCAGAGGGACCACCCTCAGGGTGACCGGGACGAGCACCCCCAGAGTCAGCGAACGGGGGCTGCGACGGCGGCGGCGGCAGCGGCGGCGGCGACGGCGACGGCTGCAGCGGCGGCAGGGGCGGCGGAGGAGGGGACCGGGGGGGGGACACCTGGGGAGGGGCGGCCGGCGAGGACTGCACCGGAGGGCCACCAGAGTCAGAAGACTCCTCAACCGGGTCCACGGACGGGAGGGGGGTGACGGGAGGGGGCGGGACGGGGAGGAGGAGGAGGAGGGGCAGGGACTACCGGGGAAGGAGTGACCAGGAACAGGGGGGGTGTAACCGGGGGACCACGGTGGGGGAAGCGGCGGTAGTAGGAGACGGACTCGTCAAAGGTGACGTCACGAGAGTGAAAGAAGCGGTGAGACGGCGGGTGGTAAAAGTGCCAGTCGGACGCGTCAAGGGGAAAACCGAGGAAGACGCAGGGAAGGGTGCGGGCAGTGAGCTTGTCCGTGCCGGAGGCACGGACGTGAGCAAGGCAGCCCCAGACGTGGAACGCAGATGCGTCACCAGGAGACCCAGTCCAAAGACGGGTCGGCGAAACCTGCGGCTGCTGAGGGTGCGGCCACAGGTTAAGCTGGTGAGAAGCGTAGCGCACAGCGAACGACCACAGAAAATGGGGTGCACCGGCATGGACCATGGAGGTGCGAGCGACCTCCATGACCAAACCGATGCGTCGCTCAGCGACCCCATTCTGCTGTGGGGAGTCCGGTAGGGTGAACGTCTGGGTGATGCCCTCCGCACGACAAAAGCGACCAAGGACACCTGAGGCAAACTCGCCACCACGGTCTGAGTGAAGACGCAAGACAGGGAGACCGCGGTGGACACGCGCAGAGACAAGCCAGGGGATGAGGGCGCCAGGCACGTCGGCCTTGCGCTCCAGGGGAAAGACTGTGGTGTAACGAGTGAAGTCGTCGACAAGCATAAGGAAGTAGCGCTCGCGACGCGGCCCAGGGACGGGGGCGGGGCCCCAGACGTCCAGGTGCAGGGTCTGCAGCGGCGCGGCGGTAGGGGGGAACGAGGAGGAGTGAGGGGCACGGCGAAGCCGACCCTCGACACAAGGCGTGCAAGGTGGAGCTGGGGAGGAGGGAAACGCGGGGAGTGAACCTGGGAGACCAAGGACAAGACCGTGCTGGGACATGTGACGCAGACGCGGGAGCGCAGGGTGACCTAGGCGGTGGTGCCACAGGAGGGCCGGGTGAGTGAGGGGGCGACAGGAGCAGGCAGCAGCAACCTGGGAAGACACAGCCACCTGAGGGGGCGCTCCAGCCGGGGGGGGCACGATGTCCAGAGTGAACAGGCCGGACACCGGGTCCCGGGGGAACGTGGACCTGGGGGCACCAGTGGCGGCCTCGGTACAGACAGCATACCGCTCGTGACCAGGGAACGTAGTGGTGACGCCAAGGTCCTGGAGGCAGCCGACACCGACTAGGTTCCTGGAGAACGAGGGGATATGCAGACCTGTAAGAGAGCCCGAAGGAACCGCCGGACAGGGAAGGGTGGTGGAACTGCGGGCGACTACCGGACCGCCGGAGGGGTCAGCAAGAGAAACGGCAGCAGGAACAGGAAGCGGCGTCAGGGTGGTGGAGTCGCGGAAGAAACACCGAGAGGCGCCAGAGTCCAAGGTGAAGGAAAGCGAAGCCGAGGGGTCTGGCGACGGAACGACGGCGGAAGCACCAAGACTACACAAAGCAGGGGATCCTACGCCTGACGCAGCAGGGGAGGCTAAGCTAGGCACACCTACACTAGGCAACAGTGAGTAATAAGTCGGAAGCACACTAGAGTCATCAGCATACATCACATGCAGAGCAGAAACAATGGCATCCATGTCCATATCAAAGATCTGAATCTGACGACTAAGCAAACTGTGCCAGTCCGGGAGGTCTGGCGACGGGCCGAAACGCTGACGAAAGAGGTCGTCCAGGCGACGAAAGCAGCGGGGAGTGGAGTGACCGATCTTACCGCAAACGAAGCCGCGGCGAGGACCGGTCTGGATCTGGTACTGACAACGCCCGCCGGCAGAGCCACCACGCGGCACACCACCCCGCGCCCGTCCACCGCCAGCGCCGGGCCACCCTGGCGGGAGAACGCTCGTCTGCCGCGTCTGCGACGGCTGCTGCGGCTGCTGCGAAGGCTGCGACTGCGGCGGCTGCTGCGGCTGCTGCAACTGCAGGGGCGGCGACTCAGCTGGACTGGGCAGGGTCCCCTCGTTCGCTCCAGCACCAGGCGACCCGACCCCACCACTACCCCCGCCCGCACCCCCGCCGCCCCCTCCGCCGCGCCCAGCCTTGGGGCGGCGGCCCTTCCCAGAACGGGCCTGCGCTGCAGCAGCAGTCTCAGCCACTGCGGCAGAGCCGTCGGAGAAGGTACACTGAGCGGGGGCACAACCCTGAAAGATAGGGACCGGCACTACACCGCTCGCCTGGGCGATGGAGCAGTGACGGGTCTCTATCACAGTCAGGGTGTCGACAAAGTCAGTGAGGGTGAGGTCTGCGGGGTGAACACTAAGGAAGCGGTCGCGGGCGACAGCAAGGCGGTCAGGGAGGCGGGTGGCAAGCAGGTAGAGGGTAGAGGTAATGGGCGGCTGGTGGGCTCTAAGCTGTGCGTCAGTGCAGGCGGCGCGCCAGGTCTCCTCTATCGAGCGCAGGTGGGCAGCGAGGTCAGAGACAGTGGGGAACGAAGCAAGGTCAGGAAAGAGCAGCGGGAGGATCAGGCGACCCACCGAGGCAGCCGGAGGGGTGGAATAGCACTTGATGACAGCATCTAAGTATGCCTGAGCAGTAGTGAGGGACCTAAAGCGAGGACGCTCGGACGGGGGGAGGGCGTTGCTAATGGCAAGCTGGGCGACAGCATCGCGAGAAAGCCAGACAGAGCGCGCACGGGCAGTGGCAGCAGTAGACTCCCGCTCAGTGGGTGTGGGGTCAGCGGGCAGAATAGCAGGAGGGTCTGGGCAGGGGAGCGTACCGTCAAGGTGTGCGGAAAGCGGTTCACCATCCTGCCGCTGGCCAGTGAGTTGGCGGCGGAGGTCGGCAAGCCACGCCTCGAACTCTAGGGGCTGACCTTCAGCGTCGAAGCGAAGCTCCGCCGCCATCAGGAACAGTCCAGTGCTGTGCAGGGCGGTGCAGCTAGGTGGGGTGCGGTGCAGTGCGATACAGTGCGGTGCAGTGCGGTGCAGTGCGGTACAGTGCGGTACAGTGCGGTGCAGTGCGGTGCAGTGCGGTGCAGTGCGGTGCCGTGCGGTACAGTGCGGTGCAGTGCGGTGCAGGGCGGCACGGAGCAAGGCGGGGTGGGGGGTGGGGAACCGTACCAGTGAGGAGGACGGGGCCGGGGCTGGCCCGACGGGGCCGGTCAGGCGCGACGGGGCCGGGCTGGTGCGACAGGGCCGGGACGGGGCGACGGGGCCGAGCGGGCGCGACGGGGCCGGGCTGGGGCGACGGGGCCGGGCGAGTTCGGCAGGGCCGGGCCGGTGCGACGGGGCCGGGCGAGCGGGACGGCGGCCGGGCTGGTGCGACGGGGCCGGGCGGCTGCGACGGGACCAGGCAGGGTGCGACGGGGCCGGGCGGGCGCGACGGGGCCGGGCTGGGTGCGACGGGGCCGGGCGGGCGCGACGGGGCCGGGCGGGTGCGACGGCGCCGGGCGGGCGCGACGGGGCCGGGCGGCGGCAACGGGGTCGGGCGGGCACGACGGCGCCGGGCGGGCGCGACGGGGCCGGGCGGCGGCGACGGTTACGACGCGGCCCAGGAGGGGCGCTACGGGGCCCAGGAGGAGCACGACGGGGGGGGGGCCCAGGAGAGGCGCTACGAAGCCCAGGAGGGGCGCGACGAGGCCCAGGAGGGGCGCTACGGGGCCTGGGAGGGGCGCGACAGGGCCTGGGAGGGGCGCGACGGGGCCCAGGATGGGCGCGACAGGGCCCAAGGAGGGCGCGACGGGGCCCAGGAGGGGCGCTACGGGGCCCAGGAGGGGCGCGACGGGGCCCAGGAGGGGCGCTACGGAGCCCAGGAGGGGCGCGACAGAGCCCAGGAGGGGCGCTACGGGGCCTGGAAGGAGCGCGACGGGGCCCAGGAGGGGCGCGACAGAGCCCAGGAGGGGCGCTACGAGGCCTGGGAGGAGCGCGACGGGGCCCAGGAGGGGCGCTAGGGGGCCTGGGAGGAGCGCGACTGGGCCTGGGAGGGGCGCGACGGGGCCTGGGAGGGCGTTACAGGGCCCAGGAGGGGCGCTACGAAGCCCAGGAGGGGCGCGACGAGGCCCAGGAGGGGCGCTACGGGGCCCAGGAGGGGCGCGACGGGGCGCTACGGGGCCTGGGAGGAGCGCGACGGGGCCCAGGAGGGGCGCTAGAGGGCCTGGGAGGGGCGCGACGGGGCCTGAGGGGGGGGGGCGCTACGGGGCCAGGGGGGATGAGCGGAAGCGGTAGGTGGGGGGGGATCCTACCTACGCGTGATACCATATCAGAAATTAGAATTGAATGAAACGTAATGTGAGAGTACACACAAATATATCTAAGTTTTGTATCCTCTAAGAGGTGACTCTATACAGTCTATACAAACATGACAAATACACATGTTTGACACTTTACTCCCCTCCAAGTCCTCGTCATCTGTTTGTTTTTTTCCACATCTAGTTGCTCCATTGATGTGTCTGGGTTCAACTGCCTTTGTACAGCCATTCAGTCAGTACATCTATTCAGTTTTGCAAAACAAGAGTCGCAATCCCTTGTCAATGCTTCCCTACTTGTTACTCTGTTTCCGCATCCTGGTTAGCTTACACCATGCCCATTTCATGTTCTACAGACTCATCCATTCTCTCCTTTGCCATTTTGTTTTTGTGGGAAGACATGTTCTGCAATACTAAGTGTCGCCAACAAAGATGCTGCTCGTCGAACCACGTGAATTTCAGGTATTGTCGCATGGGCCCTGTCAAGGTTTTTCATTCCCATATTGTTTTGTTGTTGCGAGTTTTGAGACCTTGTTCCAGAAGTTGGTTGTCATTGAGCAAAGAGTGTTCATTGATTACGCATGTCCTTGATGATTTTAAGAGTAAACCTTGGTGCAATGATCAGATGTCGACAACGCTCCCCTTTCCTTTGCTCCTCGTTTTGACGTTGGTCAACTTGAATGCTTGTTTATCTACGTCGCTGCTTCCGCGCAGTTCCTTGGTGTACGTTCTGAATGTATTTCCCGACCATGCCGTCGTTTGAAAAATGGTTTTTTTCCGAACTTACTGCTGTCAACAAGTGTTGGTTTTTTCTCCGTTTGGTGTACGCCTCCTAGTAATTCTGGAGGTGGTTATCTATGTCCTCTTCATTGCGTGGAGATATTGCTGAGGCATACATAATCCATTATGAGGACTTTAATACTCCAACGGTCTGCAAAGGGCTGATTTGTTTTTGCGTCAGCTGTGTTCGTTGTAACTCTGAGTTACACCCTCGCTGTTATTACTAATTCTTTTGTTCTAATGGTGCAGTGAATTTTATGCTCTAAGTCAAATCTATAAACTGGTGACGGTGGAGTTGAAGAAATGAAGATAAACCATGTTTTTGGTGGATGACCCGTTGTTATTGCCATTTCGCTGTATTGTAAAGCGTTGAGTGACTGGTCGTGGTCAATGACCAACGACCATTTCAGAATTACCAATGTTGATTTCTATGCTCCACTATATTGAAATTGATACACATCTGTATATCACTGTACACCAAAGCGGATCATACAATGTTGGGGATATGTTGTGGTGGTTTTTGTCCTGTAACTGCCTCTCAAGTAACCTGCAAGTGGCTAGCACTCCCTCGTGTGGCCTGTACCTGTCTCGCAAAAGTCTTGCAAATGTCCCCCAGCTGTCTCTCTCGAGTAGTTCGAGCATGTCCCACCTTTGGTCCCTGAACTGACCTATCGCCAGTGTCCCGGAGCCATCGCAAAAGAGTCCTGTGGGACAGATACGAGTGGGTTTTGGGACCTCAATTTTTTGTGATAAAACAATGACGCATGACCCTATAAAAAAGGTCACCGGTAAAACTCAAGAATACAGAGATGAGCAGTGATTGGGAATTTGTCTTATTCAGCGGCATTCGCAAGTGCCCCCCGTTCCCAGGTAGTTGCGACATTTCCACGGTTTATACTTTGTTACCCTTATTTAACGAAAACAAGTTTAGGATTCATGAAATCGATAGCAAACCATTCTAGACTCGGGCTTTAAGGCGGTGCGTCACGTCCTCCACATCGGGCTGTCGTTTGCCCAGCGCCTTGATGCAGTCTAGAGCCAGGTTCGTGAAATCCACCACCGCATTTCGCTCGCCTGCAGCTCCTCCAACTCGTATGCCTCTATCTTCTGCATGGCCTGCAGTCAGTCATGACGGTCAGTCATTGCATGAACAAACACAGCTTTCGTCAATGGCGGATGATTGGAAGTCTATTCTTTGTTGCGGACACCATAGGCACAACATCAACGAAATTTTACTACAACAACCCCGGCCTCATCTGCTCCAGCACCATCCTTGTCTCTACCTCTATTGTTGGCAGCAATGCCGGCGTGCAAGTGAGTGGGGTGCAGGGGGATAGGGAGTGAGGTGGTTGGAAGGGGAGGAGAGAGGTCCCCTCCCACCATCCAACCATACCACCAAATCGCCGGTGTGTGAAAGCCATGGGGGAACACCGACAGTTTGAGGGGCAGCAGTGAGCAGCTTACTGTAGCAATGGCAAGTGGCATGGCAGCTTTTGTGGCACATGTTTAGACATAACGGAGCCTCGTCGGGAATTGCGGGCTGGAGTCATATCAGGCCGCATGTGACGTCCACAATCTCGGAGGACCTTTCTAATTCCCCGATGCTCTTCCCCTCTCCTCTTAAAAACAGTGCTATCAAAGTACCCCAAGATACTGCTGTTGCCCCAGGTGTGCAACAGGACCATGAAACAGGATACATTCTACAGCAAAGCCTGGGATTGTACAAGGAATAGCTTGCACCTTTTGCCTATCTTTAGATGCCCAAAAGCTAGAAAACGCCAAACTATGAAAATACATCACAGATAAGATCTGCGTATGAAAACCGGTCTAAACAACAAGATTAGTCTGATACTGTGCACCCCATAACCTCTACCCATGAAAGCCAAGTCTGAAAGCACCGCACAGCTCTATTGTTGTGGTGTGGCAAAGTGCGAGCTCGGGGTGAGCCCCTGGAGCCAGCTCCCCATGACCCACGGCTTAGCAAGTCTCGTGAAGCCATCTGATGAACCACAGGCGTACCCTTTGCCACCTTCACCTGATACCTCGGATGGCATCTGTGAGGATGAATCAGCAGCACAGCCTATGCCCGGCCCAACCTTCTCCTCCACCACGCCCTCCCACTCCTCCTCCTTGTCTAGGCAGTGCTTGTGAATGAGCGCCTTGAGGCGGTGCGCCACGTCCTCCATGTCGGGGCGCCATGCATCTGGCACCTTGATACAGTCCAGAGCCAAGTTTGCCAGGTCCACCACCGCCTCGTCGCTCGCTTGCAGCTGGCCGTCCTTGAGCTCCTCCAGCTCGCCTCCATCTTCTCCATTGCCTGCAGTGCAGTTAGGCACAACAGCAAGGTGTAGCAACATAAATTTCTATGATGATAATGAATGGCTCTTCATTGATGGGGATACCATTGGCACCATTGCAACCATATCTCACTATGCGATGGCCAAGAAATGAGCCCACAAATTCCCATACATGGAATGCACAAATTCCCATACATGGGTACTATTGACGTGGCTGCTTCTTGGTGAGGAAGTGTGCTATCATGCCACCAGTGGGACAGTATGTCCGGTCCACTTTCCTTTTTTCAATTGCGTCCTTGATGAAGAAGTATCGCAGAGCCATGTGCTTCGTGGGATTGACGAAGCCGGGCTTGTTGGCGATCTTGATTGCACTTTGGTTGTCGCAGTGTAACTTGAATGTTGGCGAAGTGCTGAGTTTCGCCTCCTGCAGTAGTTCCTGTAGGTAAAGGCCTTCACAAACGACGGAGGTCGCTGCGATGTACTCTACTTCAGCTGAGGAGAGGGCAATTAGCTCATACTTCTATGAGTTGAAGGAGATAGGTCCACTAGGCTCTAGTCAGAAGAGGAATCCTGTGTGAGAGCGGCGGTTAGCGGGGTGTGCGGCGTGGTTTAGGGTACGGACAAGCTTACTGCCCACACCGTCCCTTGTGTCTTCCTTGGTTTCCCTCTCGACGTGTCTGACTCGCACTTCTACCACCCGCCGTCTCACCGTTTGTATCACTTTCGTGACGTCACTTTTGACGAGTCTGTCTCCTTCTACACCCGCTTTCCCCATCGAGGTCTCCTGGTTGCCCTGCCCCTGTTCCTGGTCCCCACTCCCCCGGTAGCCCCTGCTCCTCTTCCTCCCCGTCCTGCCCCCACTTGTGTGTCTCATGGCAATCCCCTCCCGTCAGTTGTTCCGGAGGTTAAAATTAGAGTCGACTGACTCTGGGGGCCCCGCGGCTTCGGCTTTGCCGCCAGTCTCTGCTTCGGTGTCTCGTGCTCCTCCTCCGCCACCGCTGCAACAGCCACCGTCACAGGTGGCGCTGCAGTCGCAGCCTCTGCCCCGTGAGCAGGGGGTTCGGGCGTTGATGTGAGAGTACGACTCCGTTACACCACTTGGCCTTTTCCATATTTCATCTTCATTTCATTCCTCTTTTTATCTCATCGCCTTTTGCCTCCTATTCCCCATTTTCCATTATCCTTTGGTTTCTTCCTTTATTATTATTATATCACCGACCAGGCATGGAATGTTCTAGACACGCTATCTAGCGTAATCCTGCCGTAATCTCTTAAAGCCAATAGCCTCGCGTGGCTATACGCAGGGTAATTCTATCTTCTAGAAGGGTCTATTCCCTTAGGATAAGATAAACCTGGTTACTTGATGTACTCTGGAAGTATAAAAGCGCCTTGTACTGATCGATTGAGCAAACCTTTCCTCGACACATTCGATCCTGTGACACTTGGTAATCAGAGCTTTTCTCACTCGGCCGCGCTCAGCTAAGCAGCAGCAGCGGGGATCCTGCCTCGAAAAACCGCCGGGGGCGACCAATTCGACGCCGATTCTGGTAAGCACCAGCTCCGCGATTTTCGAATTACCCCCTCCGTGCGTGTTTTGAACAGGATGGCAACCTTCGACAACGCCGAGGTTACCCAGCAGCTCTTCGCGCGCATCGCAGCCCTTCAGGAGGAAATGCGAGCGGATCGCGAAGCGTGGCGAAACCAGTTCGAGCGAGTAACTCGACTCGCCGGAGCGCAGCACGAGACGACAACAGCGACGACGCAGCAGTCGCAGCAGTTTCTCGAGGCTCCGAAACCGCGCCCACCTGAGCCGTTCGATCCGAGCGATCGAAACTCCGACGCCCGCAGATGGATCGCCGGGATGGAGATCTACTTCGCAGCCGTCGGATGGAGCTCGCCAGTCTGGGACGGTCAACGTGTACGACTCGCGGCGACACTGATGCGAGGGCCGGCACTCGAGTGGATTGGCGGCAACAGTACTTTCATCCACGGTGAAGCCACGTGGCAGCAGTTCCGCGCCGACCTGCTGAAACGCTTCGAACCGATAAATTCGAGTTTCCTTGCCCGGGAAAAAATTCATCGACACCGACAGTTCGGGAGTGTAACACAGTACACGCAGCAGATGGAGGAATTTTATAACCGCATTCCCGACCTGGCCGAAGGGGAAAAAGTACAATCGTACCTCGCCGGGCTGAAGACCGAAGTCAAACGACAAGTCGCAGCGTCAAACTACACGAGCTACAGTGACGTCGTTTCGGCCGCGGAGCGCTTCGACATGGTCAACGCCGGAACACGACGGACGCACGTCGGCAGTACGCGACAGGGCGACCGCTCGGCTCACCCCACGTTCGCCGACCCGATGGAAGTCGACAGATTCGAGGGGCGGCCACGTCCGAAAAACACCAACTACACGTGTGATTTTTGCGGGGTGCTGGGCCACCTAATCTTCGACTGCAACAAAATGAAGGCCGCACGCGCAGAGTATCGGGCACGCAACAGTGGCGGAAATCTTTCGGCCAATCAGAAGACAAAAAACGGGAGTCGCCAGTGATTGCGGATCTAGCTGGCGAAAATAAAAAGATCCGAAAGCGGCCGCGGGATTCCGGAAAAATCAACTTCGACGAAGCTGATTCGACGCGAGAAGGAGGAAAAGATGGGGGAAAATCTCCACCCCACGACCAGTCTTCGCCAGGGAAAATCGCCGAGGAAAAATACGACTCCGCGAAAAAAGACTCTGCCGAGACAGGGAAACTCCTTGAAGACCCAAGAAATTCCCTTGGCAGAAAAGCGACATCTGCTACAATGGGACAGTGACATCGCGTACCGGAAGGGATCCACAAAAATCTGGGTACCCAATTACCCTCCTTTGCGCCAGTTACTACTCGAAGAATACCACGACGTCCTGTACGCCGGACACTTCGGTAGCAACAAGACGCTCACCGGTATCGCCAAACACTACTACTGGCCCCATATGGCAGACGACGTCCAGAAATTCGTCACCTCGTGTGATACATGTCAGCGGATGAAGAGCAGCAAGCAGAAAAAGGCGGGACTACTGCAGCCTCTTCCTGTCCCAGAACAACCATGGCAAGTGGTTAGCCTAGACTTCATCACCGGGTTACCACCTACCTCCAGCGGTCATGACGCCATCCTTGTCGTCATTGACAAGTTCTCCAAAATGGGACACTTCATCCCGACACACACGACGGCACGCACCGAGGAGACAGCACAGCTCTTCGTTCGTCACATCATCTCACAGCATGGCATCCCAACTACACTCATCTCCGACCGAGACCCCAAGTTCACTAGCAAGTTCTGGAAGGAACTTATGTCTCTGCTCGGCACCAAACTCGCCATGTCATCCGCATACCATCCGCAGACAGACGGACAGACCGAGCGCCTCAACCAAATTGTTGAGCAACTCCTCCGAGCAGCCTGCAAGGACGACATCTCCAAATGGGACTTGCACCTGCCCGTACTCGAGTTTGCTTACAACAATGCCACACATGCCGCTACTGGACAGACGCCGTTCTTCCTCTGCTACGGACGCCACCCACTCACACCACAGAAACCGACAACACCAGCAACAGTCCAACCTGCACACGACTTCATCACAACCATGCATCAGCTTTGGGATCGGACCCATAAGCGCCTCCTTGACATTCAACAGCAACAGAAGCGCCAGGCCGATCGCCATCGCAACGACCACACCATTTCCGTGGGAGACCAGGTGCTCCTCGACACCCGCAACCTGGACATCAGCCATCTCCCATCTAAACTTCGACCTCGCTTCTGCGGGCCTTTTCTCGTTGAAGCACAGGTCACTCCTGTTACCTTCCGCTTACGCCTACCAGCTACCTGGAAGATTCACAACGCCTTCCATGTCCAACTTCTGAAGCCCTATCGAGATCCTAATACGATCTTCGTCGGACGCCAACCGCCGCCGCCGCCACCCGTCCTCGTCCAAAATGAACCCGAGTACGAGGTCGAGTCCGTGCTCGCACACCGCCGTCGTCGGAATGGCACCGTGGAGCTTCTTATCCGTTGGAAGGGTTATGATCCTTCTGAGGACAGCTGGGTCTCTGAGTCCGACATGGGTAACGCCCGTCGTCCTCTGCATGACTACCTTGTCAAGCAGGGTGTTACTTCTACCACCCAGCTTTGAGGGGGGGAAGTGTGAGAGTACGACTCCGTTACACCACTTGACCTTTTCCATATTTCATCTTCATTTCATTCCTCTTTTTATCTCATCGCCTTTTGCCTCCTATTCCCCATTTTCCATTATCCTTTGGTTTCTTCCTTTATTATTATTATATCACCGACCAGGCATGGAATGTTCTAGACACGCTATCTAGCGTAATCCTGCCGTAATCTCTTAAAGCCAATAGCCTCGCGTGGCTATACGCAGGGTAATTCTATCTTCTAGAAGGGTCTATTCCCTTAGGATAAGATAAACCTGGTTACTTGATGTACTCTGGAAGTATAAAAGCGCCTTGTACTGATCGATTGAGCAAACCTTTCCTCGACACATTCGATCCTGTGACAGTTGAGGAGGGTGCTAGTCCAAGGGGACCTGTCGTGGCTTGTCCTGGCGGTCCAGGGGGTGGCACTGGTGCTGGAGGGGGTTCTCGTTCTAGGGGTGCTGGTTCTGGGGGTGCTCGTCCTGGGGATACTGCGGTGGCTTGCCCCGGTGGTCCTGGGGGTGGCACCAGTGCTGGAGAGGATTCTATTTCTGGGGGTGCTATTGTGGAGCGTCCTGGAGGTAGGCGTTGCACAACTGGAGGTTCTGGTGTTAGTGTGGAGCAGCAGCAGTAGTCGTCGCCGGTGTCCGCCCTTTGCCTCCTCGGTCTTCCCTCCTCTGACCACCCGCCTGCACCTCCCTCGCCTGTCTACGGCCCTGTGTTTTCTCTGACGGACGCATCCGTGGCTTGTTTTTCCCCGTGTTCTCCTCCTGCTTCTCCTCCTGTGTCTCCGAACCCCACGCCTCCGTCCCACTTCTGGTCTCGCCGTCCCTCCCGTGCTCGTCCCGATTCTCCTCTCCAGCGCTCTCACCCTATGTTGCTTCATTCCCACGCGTCTCGTCATCCCCTCCTCCCGCCGCCTCCTCCGTCGTCGCTGGCTGGCACTCCGCCTCCCCTATCTGACTTACTCCGTGCTGCTAGTCCTCTTATATCTCGGGTCCTCACCTCTCTTATTACCGACCTGTCTGTTCTTGTCTCCAATCTTGACACTCTTGTCGCTGTTGTCACCGACTTTGCCTCTACCCGCCGCCTTGACTACGCCATCGCTTTGGTCTCTGACCCTGCCCGTCCTCCGTCTGTCGGGGGTGCTCCTGCCCTTGACAGTGATGTCCTGGAGGACCACCTGTACGAGCTTGCTTTCCTGTCCGAGGCCGCACCTCATCTCTGTCCGACGCAGCACAGGGAGGCTGCGGTGGACTCGTGCAGCTATGACCCACAGGATAAAAATGCCAGGCTCGTCGGCCTTATGCTCCAGTGGAAATCCCGCGGTGTAGCGCGGTAGTTGTCAACAAGCACTAGAAAGTAGCACTCTTGACGCGGCCCAGGGACGGGGGCTGGGCCCCAAACATTCAGGTGCAGGGTCTGGATTGGCGCAGTGGTAGGGGGAAACGAGGAGGATTGAGGGGCACGGCGCAGCCGGCGATCGATGCAGGGCGTGCGCGGCGGAGCAAGCGAGGGGGGTAGAGAAGGGAGCGACGTAGGGAGACTGAAGACAAGACCGTGATGGGACATGTGACGCAGACGTGGGAGTGCGGGGTGACCTAGGCGGTGGTGCCAGAACAGCGACGGGTGGGTGAGCGACCGACAAGAGCAAGCTGCAACAACCTGGGAGGGCGTAGCGACTTGGAGGGATGCTCCCACCGGGGGGGACACGGTGTCTAGGGTAAACTGGCCATGCACGGGGTCCCAGGTGAACGTGGTAAGAGGGGCACCAATGGCTGCCTCGGTACAGTCTGCGTACCGCTCGTGTCCAGGAATGCAGTGGTGACGTCGAGGTCCTCGAGACAACCGACACCAACTAGGTTCCTGGAGAACGAGGGGATGTGCAGGCCTGTAAGAGAGCCCGAGGGAACCGCCGGACAGGGAAGGGTAATGGAGCTACGGGCAACTGCTGTAATTGAGGAGGGATCAGCAAGCGCTACAGCGGCAGGGGCAGCAAGCGGCGTGAGCGCAATGTGGTTGCGAAATATGCTGGCGGACGCACCAGGGTCGAGCGTGAACAAGAGCGCAGCGGCAGCAGCCGCAGGCAGAGGAGCGAGGGTGGAGCCGAGGCTAAACAAGGCAGGTGGTCCTACGCTAGACGCAGTAGGGGAACCTACACTACACACAGAGGACACACCTATGCTAGGCAAGACCGCGTAATAAGGCCCAGTCACACTACAGTCATCAGCATACATGGCATACAGAGCAGACCTAATCTGATCCATGTCAAGCTAAAAAAGAGGGGCACGACAATGCACCAGGCTGTACCGGTCGGGAGGGTTCGACGCGGGGCCGAAGTGGAGACGGAAGAGTTTGTCCAGGCGGTGGTACTGTAGCGGCGGGTAGCAGTGTGCCCAAGACGGTCACAGACGGTGCCGCGGCGGGGGCTGGACTGAAGTTGGTACTGGCAGGCGGCCCTTACCCTCACACTGCTGCGCTGAGGCCACAGTGGCGGTCTCAGAAGGAGGGGTTGTCTCAGCGACAGTGGCAGAAGCATCAGCGTACGTGCACTGGGAGGGAGCACAACCCTGGAAGGTAGGGGCCGCCGCAGTACCGGTAAACTGAGCAATAGTGCACTGGCGGGTCGCTATCGCGGATAGGGCGGTGACAAAGGCAATAAGGGTGAGGTCATGCGGGTGCTGACTAAGGAAGTGGGCGCGGGCAGTGGCGGTCTGGAAGGTGCGTGGCTATGAGGTAGAGGGTAGCGCAAAGCAGCGACGGAAAGGCAGTGAGCTGTGCCTCAGTGCTAGTGGCGCGGTAGCTAGTCTCCTGTGCGCGGAGGTGAGTGGCAAGGTCAACGACAGTGGGGAAGGATGCAAGGTCAGGGAACAGCATGGGGAGGATCAGACGGCCGGCAGAGGCTGAGGAGGGAGTGGAATAGCGCGTGATGACATCATCTAAGTAGTCTATGGCGTCTACTACAGCGGTAAAGCGCGGACGCTCAGACAGGGGGAGGTCCTGACTAATGGCAAGCTGTGTAACACCGTCGCACGACTCCTAGAGAGCTCAGGCAAGCTCAACAGCAACAAAACCCCCCGGGCTCAGCAGATGTGGGGGCGTCGGGGAGGGCCCGGCGTGGCGAGGCAAGGGAGCTTACCGTCGACATGGACGGTCAGGGAGTAGTCGTCCAGGTGCTGACCGGTCAGCTGGCGGCGGAGGTTGACGAGCCACACCTCAAACTCAATAGCCCGACCTTCTGCGTCCAGGCGGACCTGAGAGTCTGCCATCACCATAGCTGCAGCAGGTGACTGCCGCTCACAAGGGGAGGAGGGAGTGCGGAGGAGGGCGGTGGAGAGCAGGGGGGAGCATTGGAGTGCAGTGGAGAGCAGTGGAGAGCGGTGGAGTGTGGTGGAGAGTGGTGGAGAGCGGTGGAGTGTGGTGGAGAGCAGTGGAGAGCAGTGGAGAGCAGTGGAGTGTAGTTGAGAGCGGTGGAGTGCAGTGGAGAGCGGTAGAGTGCGATGGGGAGCAGTGTAGTGCAGTGGAGAGCGGTGCAATGCGGTGGAGAGCAATGGAGCCAAGACCGGCGGGGTCAGCGTGGCTCGCCGGTAGGAAGGGCCGGGGCAGGCTGGGACCGGAGGAGCTGCGGCCGGCGGAGCTGGGGCTGGCGTGAGAGCAGCAGGCACAGGGCCAGCAGGCGGGGGGCTCGCGGGCGCGGGACCAGCAGGCGCAAGGCTGGCGGGCGCTGGGCCAACAGGCGCGGGGCTGGCGGGCTCGGAGCCAGCAGACGCGGGGCTGACGGGCGCGGGGCTGACGGGCGCAGGCGCGGGGGCCAGCGGGACACGGGGCCGGCAACGAGGGGTTGATGAATGCAAGGCCAGCGGGCGCGGGGCTGGCAAATGAGGGGCCAGCGGGCGCGGGGCTGGCAAATGAGGGGCCAGCGGGCGCGGGGCTGGCAAATGAGGGGCCAGCGGGCGCGGGGCTGGCGCAATCGGGGCCAGCGGGTGCGGGTCGGACGGGACCATATGGCGTCTAGGCGACGGGGCCGCGTGGCTGCTAGGCGACGGGGCCGCAGGGCGGTTAGGCAACGGGGCCGCGGGCGGCTAGGTGACGGGGCTGCAGGGCGGCTAGGCGACGGGGCCGTAGGGCGTCTAGGCGATGGGGCCGCGTGGCGGCTAGGCGACGGGGCCGTAGTGCGGCTAGGCAACGGGGCTGCGGGTGGCTGGGCAACGGGGCCGCGGGCGGCTAGGTGACAATGCCGTGGGCGACTAGGCGATGGGGCCAGGGGGGGCGGCTAGGCTACGGGGCCGGCTATGCGCTAGGCGGCGGGGCGTGAGGTGACGGGGCCACGAGGCCAGTGGGGCGGCTATACGCTAGGCGATGGGGCCAGCACGGGTGGCAGGACAACGGGGCGGCTAGGATCTACGGCGGAAGCGCTGGTGGGCGGGGGGACCTAACCTACTCATGATACCATGCCAAAGTGAAAGAATAACTAGAAACAAGAAGATACAATGGTATATAGTCTAGGGTGTTGTACTCTCTAAGGCCTGACCCTATGTTGTCTATTATAACATACAAATATATGTTTGACACATGATACCTTGCACATCACCGCACACAAATTATTTGGGAGGGTTTTTTTTTCTGCCAGGATTACGTGGTAGCCAATTAGATTTGATTTCTGGACGCAAATCTGCGGCCCGCAATGCTGACGAGTTTATAAACTGCTGCAACAAAGGGCTCGTAGGAATGTACCCTAGTTATAAGGAGCATCATTCAACATGGCTCATCAGTTGTTCTTGATTGAAAACTAAAAGCATGATCCAACAATTCTCATCACGGTCCTAGCAACCCCTATACACCTGATGCCCTTTTGAGTGTCAGTTAAATTTTGGGCGGGTGCTCCTGTGTCGGACACAAACAAATCTCGACACAAATGGGCTTATACATTGGACCAGGGTTGCCACTTTGGCAGTGTTGCTGTAAATACGGATGGCCTGCATTGTTGTTTGTGTGAATATTGGTAACAACATGCAGTACTGTGCATATTTTAGTATCTGTGCACGTTTCTCGGAGGCGCAATCTTCACCATAGATTGTGCCTGATTCGAGGGCCTGCACACCTCGGGCCTCTATAACATGTCCAATGCGACTAAAGATAGCCCGAGGGCCTTGGAAGCAGGGCTGACGTTTCAAAAAAAAGCACTCTGATTTTGCCCCCCAAAATTTTTCCCGAGTCTGAGGGGTCATTTTTCAAATTTTCGCTACTCTGAAATCTCAGGGTCCAAGAGTCAACAAGTCTGAAATACTTAGGTTCCGGCACCCAAATCGAAATCTTGTATTTTCAGAATTCACACCAGGCCCCACTATTGGTTTTAGGGTACCCTGATTGCTCACTGTCATGTTCCAAAGAAAAAAACTTGTACTACTAAACGATGATTTGGCAACAAGGAGAGAGGATTTCACTTTTTTTTTTTAGTTGCATTCGACTAAGAGTAAATTCCGCATTCTAATAACAGTTGTTCCTATTAGGCAAAATTCTAGACAACTGCCTGTTTGGTCAATTGACAGTCTATCAAAATGTGACGGTCGCGATCGATTGCGATCGTTTCGACATTTTTCAACCATTCGATGGTCGCAAGTTATTAACGTCCACGATCGATCAACCAGGGCGCTGCAAGGGCGCGAAGTTTCTCCCACCGCCCAATTCCACAGCTTCCCGCCTCCCCTCTGTTTCGACCCTCCCCCCTCCCCCTCCCTTTTCGAATTCCCCCCCCTCCCCCTCCGTTTTGCTTCCCCCCTCCTCTGTGTTTCGCTTCCCCGCCTCCCCTCCATTTCGGCCCCCCTCCTTCCCCTCCGTTTCGACCCCCCCCCCCCCTTCCCCTCCGTTTCGCTTCCCCCTCCCCCTCGGTTTTGATTCCCTCCCCCTTTCCCCCCCGGATTCGATTCCCCCTCCCCTCCTTTTCGAGTCCTCCCCCTCATGGCCTGTTCCTACGCGACATAACGTCACGTCACTTTGTATCAAAACTGTTATTGCCGGGCAAATTTGACTGGGAAAATCTCCCCTACACGAAGTTGCCTGACAGAGTGTCACGTAGGAACACACCCTCAATAGAGCCGGGGACAGTGTGATTTTTTAGAGTTAGTTTCACATCGTCTGAGAAATCAGAAAATAAATTACGCCAGCCAGATATACCAAAGATTTCCGCACAAAAAAAAAAAAAAAAAAAAAAAAAAAAAAAAAAAAGGGCCGCAGGAGGACGAAGCAAAAAGAAAATTGTTGTGACCTGGTGAGGCTGGGGGTTGGGGGGGAGGGGAACATGCGCCAACCAGAGGGGAAATTCGTAACTCTCGCCAGTGTTTGTTTCAGTGTTGACCCCCATGAGTGCGCTGAGCTGAGGCATCAGTGTGTTGACAAAAAAATTCAGGGGAAAGGGGTAGGGGAAGAATGTCTCCAGAAATGGAAGACTTAGACCATTTTTGTGGGTGTTGGAGGTGTGAGAGGGGTGCTTCTAGTATAGGACTTCAACGATTATTTTGGGGTACTGATAGTGCTGGGGAGAACTGTCTCTGGCTGCTAGGACATAGCCGGATTTTATGGTTGCAGAAAGGGGGGTGTGTATGGAAGGACTTGACTCTGGCCGTTGGGGACTTGGACGAATTTTTTGGGTGAGGGCAGGTAGGTGCGGTACCGGGATGTCTGTCTCAGGGTCCGTACGCGCAGCACTCTGAAAACTCAGTATGCGCAAACTGCAAAGTCTGAGATTCTCATGATTTAAGAACATATTGTTAACGTAGAAACGAATGATTACTAGAGGTGGAAACCTAGAACAAATACTAGTTGGTTGTACTCACTAGAAGCATACCTCAGTCTAGCCTATAACTTCTACATAGATAATATGTATAAGTTGACACACCCCCTAGGCTAGACAAGGGGTGAAACTAAACAAGAAGCAAACAGCTCAGGGCGGCACTACTAGTCCAACCACTGAGGCAGGGGTCTGGAGACCAGTCAGCAAGAATACAACCAAAACTGAAGCAAGCCAGGGTGGCACTACTAGTCCAGCCACTGGAGGTAAGGCCACAAGGTCAGTCTGACAAGCATATATAATAGAGAGTACACAATCAGGATCCTAACAGGGGAGCAGCTACAGGAACAAGACCAAGCTGTACACAGTGCCGCTGATGATCTTTAGGCGCAAGCGCCTTAGTAAAGATATCAGCTGTGTTGGCACCTGAGGCCAAGTGAACTACGCGGGCCTGGCGGCGCTGCTGTAGCTCGCGCAGGAGGAAGTACCGCAGCTGGATATGCTTCGCTCTGCCCTCAAGCCGAGGCTCCTGACACAGGAGTATCATGGCCCTGTTGTCAGCGTACAGGACCGGGGCAGAGCTAGGCCGCTCACCTAAGTCTGTGAGCAAGAAGGTCAGCCAGCGGAGCTCCTGTGCCGCCATGGCACCAGCGTAGATCTCAGCCTCACAGCTAGACTGAGCCACAGACGACGAGCGAGTGGATCTCCAAGAGATAGCACCCGAACCAAGGCTGAAACAGTAGCCCTGCGACGACCTGAGCGTCTCAGCGTCGTCTGCCCAAGAAGCGTCTGTGTGCCCAGTAAGGACCACTGGCCCGCGTCCTCCTAGCACTAACCCCATGCCTGATGTACTAGCAAGATAACGCAAAACCCTCTTAGCGGCAGACCAGTGCTGAGGTCGGTGTCTGCCTGTAGCCACAAAGCGAGCCAGGATGCTGAGAGGGTATGCGAGATCTGGGCGAGTGCAAGTCATCAGGTACATGAGGCAACCCACCAGCTCTGCGTAGGGGCCACTGGGCTCTACTGGCTCCTCAGGAACGGGAGCAGAGAGCCCATGGTCTACGGGTAGAGGTGTGGGCTGTGCAGAGGAGAACTGAAGACCGAACCTCTGAAGGACCTGACGCACCAAGTGTGACTGGGTCAGAGTGATGGTGCGTGCTGCTCTGTCCCTAGAGATCTGCAGGCCAAGATAGCGACGCAGCTCTCCAAGGTCAGTGCAGGTGTGTCTCTTCAGCAGCTCAGCCTTCACAGAGGCCAGTGCGTCCCTGTCAGGAGTAGCGAAGACCAGGTCGTCTACGTAGACAAGGATGTAGAACGGAGTCTGGCCGGAACGCACAAACAGTGAAGGGTCAGCAGAGGACGGAAAGAACTGCAGGTCTGCTAACGTGGCACGTAGCGTGTCGTGCCACTCGCGGGGAGCCTGACGCAGGCCGTAGACCGGGCGCCTGAGAAGCCACTGGGTCCCAGGAGGGAAGGTACCAGTGAAGCCCTGTGGTCGGCGCAGGTAGACCTGCTCGTGTAGGCTGCCCTGAAGAAAGGCAGTAGAGAAGTCGAGGGAGTGAAGCTCGTAGTCACGCTGTGCTGCTACGTGTAGCAGCGCCCGAAGAGTGGTCATCTTCGGGGTCGGGGCGAAGGTCTGGAAGAAGTCAACCCCCTCGCGCTGACTGAAACCTCTGGCCACGTAGCGCGCCTTGAAGACAGGCGGCTCTCCAGGGGGGCGCTTCACCTTGAAGAGCCACCGACCATCGACTACGTTCACCCCAGGCGGGGGAACTACGTCGACGTAAGTGCCGGTGGATCTCCAAGATGCCATCTCCTGCTCCATGGCAGCTATCCACTGAGAGGCCCAAGGTCCCGAGGTGGCCTCAGCGTAGGTGCGAGGGGTCGGGATGTCGAAGGCGTCTGGGTCACCCTCAGGGACTAACAGCATGGAGCAGAGATGGGGAGCAGCCTCGGAAAGGAAAGCCAGCTCGTACTGCCTATCCTCTAGGACGTCACTGCCAAGGGCAGGAGCACCCCCGACGGACAGAGGACGGGCAGGGTCAGAGACCAGAGCGGTAGCGTAGTCAAGGCGGCGGGTAGAGGCGAAGTCAGCGACAGCAGCAACAAGCGCGTCAAGGCGCGAGACAGGAACAGCAGGGTCGGTAACAAGAGAGGCAAGGACCCGAGGGACAAGGGGACGAGCAGCACGGAGGTAGTCAGAGAACGGAGGAGGTGCAACAGCAAGGGACGAGGGAGGAGGGGACGGGAGGAGGGGAGGACGAGACGAGTGGGAACGGAGCAACATAGGGTGGGTGGGCAGGACAGGAGAGACGGGACGAGCACGGGAGGGACGGCGAGCCCAAACGTGAGACGGAGGGGTAGGGTCAGGGGACAGCGGAGGAGACACAGGAGGGGAACGAGGAGGAAGACGGGCCGGAGACGAGTCTGGCGGCGGGAACACAGGACCGTAGACAGGAAGGTCAGGAGGCGGTGGGGGAGACACCGGCGCGCGGTCCGGGGAGGGAAGGCCGAGCAGGCGGAGAGCGGAAACCGGCGGCGACGGCTGCTGCGGCGGCGACGACGGCTGGGCCGGAACTCTCGGACCAGCAGAGGCAGAACGACCGTCGGCAGAACACTCAACAGCAGCACCCCCAGAACCAACACCCCCAGAGCGAGAACCCCCTCCAACACCAGCGGCACCCCCAGAAGCCGCAGGACGAACACCCTCCTCCACACCAGCACCCCCAGGGGCCGAGAGCAGCGGCGGCAGTGGCGGCAACGGCTGCGGCGGCGGCGACAGCGGCGACGGCTGCGGCAGCGACAGCGGCGGCGGCGGCGACGACAGCGGCGACGGCTGCGGCGGCGACGGCGACGGCGGCGGCAGCGGGGTCGGCGACTGCGACAGTGGGGGCGGAGGCACCGGGGAAGGGGGACGCTGCAAGGACGGACCGGGGGAACCACCAGAGTCAGCAGACTCCTCAACGGGGACAACCGACGGGAGGGGAGTGACGTGGGAGACACCAGACGGGGCAGGACGAGGCGGGAGAGGGGCAGGGGCTACCGGGGGAGAGGGAGCAAGGAAAAGGGGGGGGGCAACTGGGAGACCTCGGTGAGGGAAGCGGCGGTAGAAGGAGACGGACTCGTCAAAGGTGACGTCACGAGAGTGGAGGAAGCGGTGAGACGGCGGGTGGTAGAAAAGCCAGTCAGACGAGTCCAGGGGGAAACCGAGGAAGACACAGGGGACAGTGCGGGCAGTGAGCTTGTCCGTGCCAGAGGCACGCACGTGAGCAAGGCAGCCCCAGACGTGGAACGCAGACGCGTCACCGGGGGACCCGGTCCAAAGGAGGGTCAGCGAAACCTGCGGCCGCTGGGAGCGTGGCCACAGGTTAAGCTGGTGAGCCGCGTAGCGAACAGCGAACGGCCACAGAAAATGGGGGGCATCGGCATGGATCATGGAGGTACGGGCGACCTCCATGACCAAGCCGATGCGGCGCTCAGCAACCCCATTCTGCTGTGGCGAGTCCGGCAACGTGTACGACTGGGTGATGCCCTCCGCACGACAGAACTGTCCAAGCCGACCAGAGGCGAACTCGCCGCCACGGTCGGAGTGGAGACACAACACGGGGAGACCGCGGTGGAGACGCGCAGCCACAACCCACGGGAGAAGAACGTCGGGCACGTCGGCCTTCCGCTCCAGGGGAAACACCGTGGTGTAGCGCGTATAGTCGTCGACGAGCACAAGGAAGTAGCGCTCACCGCGCGGTCCGGGGACGGGGGCAGGGCCCCAAACGTCCAAGTGCAGGGTCTGAAGGGGGGCAGTAGCAGGACGCAGCGAGGAGGAGTGAGGAGCACGGCGGAGCCGACCCTCGACGCAAGGCGTGCACGGTGGCGCAGTCGAGGGAGGAAGGGCAGGGAGCGACGCGGGGAGACCTAAGACAAGACCGTGCTGGGACATGTGACGCAGACGCGGGAGAGCAGGGTGACCTAAGCGGTGGTGCCAGAGAAGGGAGGGGTGAGTGAGGGACCGACACGAGCAAGCTGCAGCGACCTGGGAGGACGCACCAACCGGGGGGGAAGCGGTGTGTAGGGTAAACAGACCGGACACCGGGTCCCGGGGGAACGTCGCAAGGGGGAACCTGAGACAGCCTCAGAACAGACAGCGAACCGCTCGTGCCCGGGGAACGTGGTGGTGACGCCGAGGTCCTGGAGACAGCCGACACCAACCAGGTTCCTGGAGAACGAGGGAACGTGGAGGCCAGTAAGGGAGCCCGAGGGAACTGCCGGACAAGGAAGGGACGTAGAACTGCGCGCGACGACCGGACCCGCAGAGGGGTCAGCGAGAGAGACAACAGCAGGTGCAGCAAGCGGCGTGAGCGTGGAACGGTCGCGGAAGAAGCAGGCAGAAGCACCAGAGTCGAGAGTGAAGGACAGCGACGCAGTGGCGGAGGCTGGGGACGGAGCCGGTGCAGCGACTAGACTAGGCAACCTAGGCAGTCCTACGCCTGTCGCAGCAGGGGAAGCTAAGCTACACAAGGGTGAAACACCTAAACTAGAGTACACAGGGTAGTAAGATCCAGCAACACTAGAAGCGTCAGCATACAAAGCATGCAAAGCAGCACCTATCTGATCCATGTCTAACTCAAAGATCGGCACGCCCTGGCGGAGTAGGCTGTGCCAGTCAGGGAGGTCCGGGGCCGGGCCAAAGCGACGACGAAAAAGATCGTCGAGGCGGCGGAAACAGTGGGCGGTCGGGTGCGGGCGGCGGCACAGAGTGCCGCGGAGAGGCCCGGTCTGAAGCTGGTACTGGCAGGTCACAGCACTGGAGCCGCTGGTAGACGCCAAGCTGCGCGGGCCGCCACCACGGCCACCGCCTCCGGAGGTGCCGGGCCAACCAGGCGGGAGACGAGCCCACGGCTGCGGCGGGTGCTGCTGGGACGGCGGCTGCGGCTGGGGCTGGTCCTGCTGCTGCTGGGGCTGCTGCTCCTGCCCACCGGTGGTAGTCCCCTCAGGCGGACTACCGTCACCACCACCACGACCACTACCACCTGCGTCACCACCCCTACCTCCCTGGCGGCCACGGCCACCGCGACGCGAGCGCTGCTGCGGATGGACAGCAGCAGCCGTCTCGGTAAGAGGGGTCGCCGTGGCGACCGCAGCCGAAACGTCAGTGAACGTGCACTGGGATGGGGCACAGCCGTGAAAGATAGAGACTGCCGGCGCACCGCTCGACTGAGCGATAGTGCGCTGGCGAGTCTCGATCTCAGTGAGGGTGTCGACAAAGGCGATCAGGGTGAGGTCACCCGGGTGCTGGCTAAGAAAGTGGTCGCGAGCACTAGCGAGGCGGTCTGGCAGGCGCATAGCGATAAAATAGAGCGTCATGCAGAAAGGAGGGGGGAGCGCAGTGAGCTGGGCAGCAGTGCTGGCAGTGCGATAGCGAGTCTCTAGGGCACGCAAATGAGTGGCAAAGTCTGCGACAGTAGGGAAGGCAGCCAGGTCTGGGAAAAGCATCGGAAAGAGCAAGCGGCCAGCAGAAGCGGAGGCAGGGGTGGAATAGCGAGCAATAACGGCGTCTAAATAAGCTTTGGCCGTTTCAACAGTAGCAAAACGCGAGCGCTCAGACACAGGGAGGGCGTGACTAATAGCAACCTGAGCTACTGCATCGCGTGAGTCCCAGACCGCACAGGCCAGCGCAGCAGTAGAGAAAGCCTCACGGTCATCAGAGGAGGGGTCAGCAGGGAGGGGAGTAGGTGCAGGGGGACGGGGGAGCAAGCCATCAGCATGGACAACCAGAGAGTGGCCATCCTGGCGCTGACCTGTAAGCTGGCGGCGGAGATCGGAGAGCCAGGCGGCGAAGTCAACCGCGTGGCCCTCAGCGTCCAGGCGGAGCACAAAGTCAGCCATCGTGCAGGGTCAGCGGCACAGCTCCTCAGCGACACAGCGGCACAGCAGCACAGCTCCTCAGCGGCACAGGAGCACAGCGGCGCGGGGACACGGCGGCAGCACTCTCCAGTAGGGCAGCAGCTAGGCGTCCCAGCGCAGGCGAGCAGAAGACACAGGGCCCGAGAGGACACGGCAGGCCGAGCAGGGGAGGCGGGCAGGTGCTCTGGGGCCGGGCTGGTGCTGGGAGGGGCCAGGCTGGTGCTGCTGGGGCCGGTCGGGCACGAGGAGGGGCCGGGCAGCGCTGAGGAGAGGCCGGGCGGCGCTAGGAAGGGGCCGGGCGGCACTAGGAGGAGGCCGAGCGGCACTAGGAGGCCAGGCAGGCGAGCGCTAACAGCAGGCGCGACAGGGGCCAGCGGGCGCGACGAGGCCTAAGGGGCGCGACGGGGCCCAGCGGGCACGACGGGGCCCAGGGGGGGCGCGACGGGGCCGAGGAGGCGCGACGGGGACCAGCGGGCACGACGGGGCCCAGGGGGGCCGCGACGGGGCCTAACGGGCGCGACGGGGCCCAGGGGGGGCGCGACGGGGCCTAGCAGGCGCGACGGGGCCTAGGAAGCGCGAAGGGGCCCAGCGGGTGCGACGGGGCCTAGGAGGCGCGACAGGGCCCAGCGGGCGCGACGGTGCCCAGAGGGGGCGCGACGGGGCCTAGGAGGCGTGACGGGGCCCAGCGGGCACGACAGGGCCTAGGAGGGGCGCGACGGGGCCGAACGGGCGCGACGGGGCCCAGAGGGGGGGGGACGCGACGGGGCTTAGGAGGCGCGACGATGCCTAGGAGGCACGACGGGGCTCAGCGGGCTCGACGGGGCCCATGGGGGGCGCGACGGGGCCTAGGAGGCGCAACGGGGCCCAGCGGGGGCGCGTTAGGGCCTAGGGGTCGCGACGGGGCCCAGGAGGCGCGACGGGCGGAAGCGGTAGGCGGGGGGATCCTAACCTAAGCGTGATACCATGTTAACGTAGAAACGAATGATTACTAGAGGTGGAAACCTAGAACAAATACTAGTTGGTTGTACTCACTAGAAGCATACCTCAGTCTAGCCTATAACTTCTACATAGATAATATGTATAAGTTGACACATATAACTCTGAAGGGTTCAGCATTCAGAAAATGGCAAGTCTGAAAAATCAGGATCGACCAAAAAATTGGTATGAAATTTCAGACTGTTGGGCTGAGAAATAGCCCTTAGGATCCTTTCAGAGACTAAGTCCCACTTGTACAAGATGCTTGAGTAGTGCAGCCGAAGTGTTGAGTAGTTGAACCCTTGCACTAGTACGTGAGAGCAAGTGATTGACTAAAAGAAACAATAATACAGTAATATATAGGAAATAGGAAATAGAGCAGTTGTAGAATACAGTTGAAGAAACAGTTATCGAGTCGCACAGCGACTCGATCAATGGTTCGGTTACCACCCTTGCAATCGTAATGGTCAGTCGCAACCTCCGGTTGCGATCCTTCGAGTCCCTTCGTCCTTTCGTGTTCTTTCGTCCAACCTCTTCGTGTAACCTCCGTTGACGCGCGTACTCGATACGAGATTTCTTCGAGTGTAGTGTTACACTTCAGAAACGCTAAGTGTTCGAGGTATTTCCAATACAGACAATCAGACTAAAATAATCTGATAAAATCAGCCCTGCTCGGATGTTGGGCGGTTGGTCGGACATCAAGTGTACTTTGTTAGTTTACATATTTTCTCAAAACCACACATGAGCGAGCTGTCGACAGTCGCAACAATCTTTGGAGGCAGACCCTTATACTACCTCCTTTTTTGTTTTTGTTTTTTTAAGCAACACCTATACATAACGGTTGTGGTCATTGACAACGCAAATTTATAGCTTGCCTTGTCATAAAATGACGGTATTACTATACAATTGAAAGCTCTTTCGATGAAACCCCAAGACATAAATCTTTACATGGATTTAGATTTTGTGAAGCGTATCAAACTGGCTTATGCCATTAAAACATAATAATATGCTACATCAGTACACGATCCTTGTGAATGGGTGGTTGAGGCTCACTTGTGCAGATTATCACGTGTGCTCCGCGAACGCCCACAGCTTGCAATTCGCTTTAGCCATGAGCCATTCACGATAGAGAACTTTAGCACGTGGCTAGATTTTTTTATGAGCGTGGCAGTGGTAACCCTCCAGCATTGCAAAGGGTATCACGTGGTTCTTTCAAGAGCCAGCGCGCCCGATTGGCACGCGGCGGCGACCACACTTGTCAGGGCAGGCCAGTCGGGCAGAGCTCCACCAATGAGGAACCCGTGTCTGTAAAAATCTCCACGATGCCTTTCAACTAAAAAATGCACAGGGCTTGGTTTGGAAGGTGCGACCGACCACCATTGTTGAATTCAAACCCCGAGATTCTCAACTGGTGTTTAGCTGTAACAAGAAGCATCATGGAACAGAATGCATGTGTGGAAATTGGCTTCTGGAAGCAAGTTCACACGAAAGGGCCTGAATGAGGACCTGTTTGGGTTCAGGAGGCGTCAAGGCTATTCTGCGACATGACTCCACACTCTACCCTCTAATTTGCTTCTGGAATGAGCCAGCACTCTTGAGTTTTATTCACGATGGGGGAGGGTGGTTGTCCACAAAAGCTGACACCTGCTCGCGCAACAACGCCCACACCAAACCGAGTCCCTCGTTCCGCACCTGCCGGACCCGAACCGGAACTCCCACCCAACCAGAGCAAAGCAAAGGTGGCACGGGGCCAAGTTACACCTTTCCTCACCTTGCCTTGCCTCGGCCTTATCCAACCAGGCAAAGGCAAACCGGGCCACAAGCGAATCTGATCCGAGCTTCCGTGTTTCCCCACGCACACATGATCCCCTCCCCACCACCAGCCAACCTTCAACCTGGTTGGCCTCCCTCCACTCATCCTAGCTCCTCCTGGTCAGGCCATGTGATCCACGGGACGGGATGACGGGAGTCACGGGACAAGTGATCCTTTTCGGCCTCAGATGGCGTCCACAGAAAACTCCTAAACGCGTAACCTAGCTGCTTTTCTTTCAGCGCGTTCCGCTCCGCACCGCAGTACTCTACTCTATGTACCCTATGCAACCGTCTTTCCAAATGCATTCACCCGCACCACACCTGCCCAACGCTGACAATCCACACGTGCGTGTCGTTCCTCCCACGTTTCTCCTAAAAAAATCGCCTGACATTTCTCCAATGCCCCATCACCATCTAGCCGGTAGCACCCTCGGCGCCGACAGCCGTACCTCTTTCTAGTGCCCCCTTCGCTCGATGCCTCTCATCGCGACCGCATTCCTCGTCCACTCTCCATCCCTACTCGTCCGATACTGCCGTCCACCATGGTCAGTCTATTCCGCGCCTCCTCGGTTCCTGCCCCGTCCCCTGCTACCGCCACCACGCCCGCCTCTAGTAGCGACCGCGCGCAATGCTGCTTAGCTGCTGCCGCCGCAACTTCCGCCGCATATCGCGGCCCAAGCTGCCTGGCCTGCGCTGCGCAATGCCATGACACGCGATTTTCCGTCGAACGCTGGGGCGGAAGCGGCGGCGGCGGTGGCGGAGGTAACGGCGCGGGCGTGGGGGAAGCGGAAAGCCGCGAGTGTGGGGGAGCACCAGCAGCAGCAGCAGCAGCAGGAGGAAGAGGACTTGGCGGTAATGCGACAACTACCACTACCGCCACCATCACCTCTACCGTGCTCCTCGTGCCTACCGCCGGCGGCGCCGTTGGCGGAAGTGCTGATGGCGGCGGTGGCGCTGCGGGGCTCGTCCCCGCGGCACCTTCGCGGCAGTTCCATTCGTCCTGGTTCTCGGATCGCACCGACGGTAGTCTCGGCTACGCGGCTAACGCGAATCACGCTGCCGTCAACTCCGCCTTTTCCCGCGTCAAAACGCCTCTCCTGCCGTCCGCGCTCGGCGTCCTGCGCTCCCTGCGCGGCGGAACGTCCTCCGCTTGCCGAGCGGGGGGGAGCAACAGGGGGAACAAGGAGGGGAGTAATAGGGGAAATAAGGAGGGGAGTAATAGGGGAAATAAGGAGGGGAGTAATAGGGGAAACAAGGAGGGCAGTTTTTGGGGAAACCGGGAGGAGGGTAGCAACAGAGGGAGTAGGGAATGGAGCAATAGGGGCGGCAAGGACGGCAGTAACAGAGGAACCTCGGGAACAGTAGTACCTGTCCTAGTCGAGCCCGGTTTCCCGCCGGAATCACTGGCGGCGAGTGCGGGGAGATTCGATGAAACAGCGGGCGCGCGGATGTCGACGGATCTGCACGACAGTACACGTGGCGGCGGCGGGGGTGGGGAGGAAGGGGGAGAAATGGAAGGAGAAGTGGGGAAAGGACCCAGAGGAGGAGGAGGGGCATTAGGAGAATGCGAGGGAATGCGAGTCGGCGAGGAGACGGAGAGGGGAACGGAGGCGGGGATGAGAACGGGGATGGAGGAGAGGGAGAGGGGGGAGAGGTGTCCGTTGGAGGCGGCATGTGCGGCGGTGCTGCAGCAGCTGGGACGCGATGGCGTCGTTGTGGATCCACCTCTCGCGCACGCGCTCTCGCTGCACTTCCACGCCCTCCCGCTCGCGTATGCTGCTCTTCTCTCTCCATCCCTTGGTTCTAACTCGTTAGTAGCGCTCGTTGTTCACTTCATCCCTGCCTGATGAGTTCCTCCTTCCCTTCCCGCTTCCTCCTACCCCCTTCTCTTTTCCGCGTCTCTTTCCCCCCTTTCCGCGCTCGCTCTTCCCCCTCCGCCAGGTATTTCGACAGCCTCGTCTCCCCGCGCGCGGCGCTAGCGCACCTCCGTTTGCTGCACCACGCCGCCTCTCTTCCGTCCGGCGCGCCCGCGGTCGACATTTCGCTCCGCCATTGCGCATGTGACTCCGCCAGCGCCGCCGGCCTGCACCATCCCGCGGAGGTTGCGCGCTGCTGCGCGCCGAGTCCCCCTGCCCTCAGCCTTGCTGGTGGCGCAGGCGCAGGAGATCCCCCCGCGGCTGCGATGGCGACGGGAAACGCTTCCGCGTATGGCGCGCCTGGAGCGGAGGCCCTCGATTGCCGAGAGCGCTTTTCCGCTGCCCCCTCCGCCATGCTTGTAGGAGCCGCTGAGCCTCTCAGCGCGGCCGCGCTCCCTGCGCCTGTGGCGGCAAGAATCCCGGCTGCAACAATCGGTGGTGATGCAGCAGACGCAGGAGCGGCAGCGGTGCTGTCGCCGACGACGGCAGTGGTGTCGACAACGGCAGCAGCAGCAGCGGGGGCAGCGGGAGGAGCGGCAGCGAGCCTGTTACGCGCGCACGTGGCGGGGCACATGCCAGTGCGCTCGCTGCTGCTGGACGACGCGGGCAGCGACTCGTCCCTCACCTCCGCCGCCACCACCGCGTCTGGCGCCGCCCTCTCCACGTGCTCCGGCCCAGGGGGGGCAGGGAGCGGCGCAGGGAGGGGGGGTGTTGGGTATTGGAGGAGTGCGGAAGATGCCCTGGTGGGGGGCACGGGCGCCATGAGCCTCTTGGGCGTTGGTGGCGTGCCGCTGTCGCAATATAGCCAGAACCAGCAGCAGCAGCAGCAGCAGCAGCGGCATGCTTGTGTGGAGGTGACCTTCGCGTGTAACGTCCACCTGTGCCGGCATCTGCTGCTGGCAGCCCTCTCCCAGGCCGGCATGCGGCCAGCCTCGCTTGTCCTCTTCCACCCTGCCGTGCCACCTCCTCCCTCCCTCCTCCCACCCCCGTCCTGCGCGCCTGCTGTTCCGCCAGTGCAGTTTGCGCCATCCCCTGCATCTGCCCTACCTCTCTCCTCCGGGGCCCCAGTCTCCCCGCCGCCCTGTGATGGCTTCACACTGGGATGGGCGCTGCTGCAGCTGCCGTGGGGCGAACAGGTGGATGAGAGGCGGATAAGAGACACACTTAGCAAAGTGGGAGCTGCTGCCACCGCCACCACTGTTGTTGCTGGTGCTGCTGGTACTGCAGTAGCAGGAAACGGAGCAGCAGCAACTGTTTGTGGTGCAGCAGCAGGGGCGGGAAGTTCTGGAGGGGATGTGCGCATGGGGGACGCCGCTGCTGCAGGGAAAGGGGGACGGGGGCAATGGGGAGCGGGGAGGGGGAGGGAAGCGCAAGGGCCGGAGGGCAGGAGTAACCACAGGAAGTGGGGGCGTGGGAGAAGAGGGAGGGGGGAGGGAGGCGGGGGGATTCCTGGTGGGGGTGCTACTGGTGGAGGTGGGGGCTCAGCTGGGGCTACTTCCGCTGTGCCTGGCTCCCTGTCTCTTCTGTGGAAACGAGCTGAAGTGGGGGGCAATGGGGATAGCACCCATGGGGGCGGGAAGGGGAGGAAAGCGGGGAGGGAGGTGAGGCAGAAGCGGGAGCGCGAGAGGGACGAGAGGGAGCGGGAGGAGAGGGAGAGAGAGAAGGAGAAGAGGGGGTTCCGGTACTCTGGGAGGCGGGCGGCAGGGGCCATGATCGACACGCTGCTGCTGGGACTGTCCAGCAGAAAGGCACCCCATGGACCAGCAATGGCCGCTGCATCGGTGTCAGCTTCGGACTCAGCGTCAGCGTCGGCATCGGCATCAGCGTCGGCATCAGCGTCTGTGTCAGCATCAGGATCAGCGTCAGCTTCTGGGGCTGTTGCTGCTGTGTCGCTTTCGCCGCTCTCCCTGTCGTCCCCGGCTACTCCTGAGCCTCATGCTGTAGCCGCTGCTGCTCCTGCTCCCGCTCTCGCTTCTGCTGCTGGTGCTGCTGGTGCTGCTGGTGGTGCTGGTGGTGCTGCTGGTGCTGCTGCGTCTGCAAATCCTTTTGTAGCCTCACGGAATGGAGGAGGTATAAACGACGATGGTGATGTGGCTATGCCAAGTGCGGATGCAGCAGCGGCAGCCAGGGCAGCAGCAGCAGCCTGGCAAGGCATGGACATAGAGGCAAGGGTAGACGACAGTGATGCGATAGATTGCGTTGGAGATGGGTTGAGAGGAGGAGAAGGAGGAGTTGCCATCGGTGGTAGTGGTGGTGAGGTGAGCAACAGCAGTGGGAGTGGCAGCGGCAGTGGGCGGGGAGGTGTGTTGTTCTATGTGAGGAGCAGGGGACGTGAGGCGGACAGCAGCAACCGGGCCAGTAAGAAGATGGCAGTGACTCCTCCACATGCACATGCAGATGCGCATGCACATGCACTAGACGAAAACCATTCACAGAGGCAAGCATCAGTGCAAGCACCGCCACACGCAGAAGCGAGCAAAGAAGGGCAAGCACAGGCGGGAAGGCTCCCAGAGGGACTCGTGCAGGGGCAGGGGCAGGGAGGTGGTAAAGTCGAGGGCGCGGATGCAGGGGAAGCGAGGACGCCTGGCAGGGTGATGGTGGGCATTGTGAAGCCGGTCAGTGGGCTTGGTGCTGGGAGCAGGTTCGGCTCTGCTGGCAGGTATGGCGCTCCGCGGATCGTCATCGCAGAGCACACCGGGGACACCGGTACTGGGGTGGGGGCACCAGCCGCTACAGGATCAGCAGCAGGGTCAGCAGCACCAGCAGCTGGAGCAGCAGCAGGAGCAGGAGGAGCAGCAGCAGGGGGTGAGCAGGGGGGCGGGTTGCTGCAGCTGCTGCTATCGGAGCAGGGAGCGATGAAGGAGAAGCTGGGCAAGTTCATGCTGGACCCCATCCGCCTCGAGATTGGCCACGTGCTCGCCGTGGGCGCCTCTGGAGAGGTGCGGCGCGGGCGGTACCAAGGGCGGGAGGTCGCAGTGAAGGTGCTAAAAGCGGAGCGGCATGAGGCGCACACGGCTAGAGCGGAGTTCAGGCGCGAGGTGGTCACCCTGGTGTCGTGCGGGGAGTGCCCGTACCTGCTCAAGTTCTACGGGGTGTGTGTGGACATGCGGCAGCGGATGTGCATCGTGACGAAGCTCATGGGGGGGGGGAACCTGCATGACATGCTGAGGAGGAGGCATGGCGTGGGGCTACCGCTGCGGCAGCTGGTGAAGATGGCCATGGAGGTGGCACTCGGCATGCGCTTCCTGCACCGACATGGCATCATACACAGGTGGGTGCTGCTGGGTGGTAGGTGGGTTCTAGTGGATGTTTTGGCGAGGTCCGTGTTTGCATTTGTGCGTGCATACGTGGGTGGCTCTGAGGGCTCTGGGCTGCCGCTGCCGCTGCAGCAGCTCATGAAGGTGGCCATGGAGGTGGCGCTGGGCATGCGCTTCCTGCACTGCCACGGGATCATTCACAGGTGGGTGTGGTCATGGCTCCGCTCCCCGTGCACACTTGTACATATGTGTGTGTGTGTGTGGTTGGCTGGGTGCTGTGTATGGGGGGTGGGTGGGTGCGCTCGTGTTTTCTTGTAGGTGGGCACATGGGATAAAGGGCTCGGTTGCACGTGCTCCTGTCTCTCCGTTCCCAATCCAACACCTTTTGCATTCCCCCCTGTGCTCCTGTCCCTCCTGTCCCTCCTTTTAACTCCTTTTATATCCACCCTTTCCCCCCTTTCCCCCACC
Source organism: Closterium sp. NIES-67 (assembly GCA_027943415.1). Lineage (NCBI taxonomy): Eukaryota > Viridiplantae > Streptophyta > Zygnematophyceae > Desmidiales > Closteriaceae > Closterium > Closterium sp. NIES-67. The sequence continues at coordinate 115,733 of BQMB01000577.1, read as the reverse complement.
CCCTCCCCCACCCTCCAGGGACCTCAAGCCAGCCAACGTGCTGCTAGACGAGCACGGGCGGGCAGTGGTGGGCGACTTTGGTGTGGCGCGTCTCATCCGCGAGCGAGCCGAGATGACCAAAGAAGTCGGCACGTACCGCTGGATGGCCCCCGAGGCCTTCGGCACGACTGGCCAGTGGACCGTGACTCAACGCAGCGACGTCTACAGCTTCGGGATTGTCCTCTGGGAGCTGCTCACCGCGCGGTTACCCTACGAGGACTACTCGCCGCTGCAGGCCGCGGTGGCTGTAGCACTGAATGGCTTAAGGCCGCCGCTGCCGCAGGGGTGCCATGCGGGGGTGAGGAGGCTGATTGAGCGGTGCTGGGCGAGAGACCCTGGGGATAGGCCGGAGTTTGATGAGATTGTGAGGGTGCTGGGAGGCATGGAGGGCGGGGGAGAGGGCGTGGAGTGGGAGGGGATGGGTGTGGGGGTGGAGGAGGGCGCGGTGGGTGAGGAGGGAGGGAGGGGGGTGGGGGGAGTGGGGGAGGGGGGACGGAAGGGAGGGGGAACGGGAGAGGAAGTGAGGGAGGGAGGAGGAGGAGGGGGCATGGTGGCGAGTGGTAGAATCGTTGGCGTTTCCCAGTACAGGGATGGATACCGAGACGGTTACAGCGATAAAAACACACACGGTGCTCCTGCTGGTGGTGGTGGTTGTGGTGGGCGTGTGGACGAATGCACGGAGGAAGAGGGAAGGGAGGAGGAGAGTGTGGGTGTGCATGGCGAGGGCGAGGAGGAGGAGGAGGAGGCGATGGACTTGGTGGAGCACCTGTTCCCAGACCTGCACGTCACGGAGGGTGAGGGGGCGGGGGAGAGACGGGGCGAGGGGGAACCAGAGGGAGGAGGAGCAGGAGGGGGAGGAGGGGGAAGAGGAGTAGGAGGGGAAGTGGCAGCTCCCGTGGGAAGAGGAGGCCGAGGTGTGAGTGGCACTGGTTTTACAGGTTGCAGTCGGGTGAATCATCGCTGAGCGACGTGTCAAAAAGCCAGATGGCTGAAATGGCGTGTGCGAGTGGAGTAATATCTCTGATTTTTTTGCCAGAGTTGGAGTGACTGCCTTAGATGGGCCAGTCCGCTGAGCTTTCACCTGTAGTGGTGACAGCAGCAGCGGCGGCGGCGGCACCTGCAGCATAACAGCAGTAGCAGCAGCATCAAGAACAGCCGCAGCAGCGTCAAGAACAGCCGCAGCAGCAGCAGCAGCAGCAGCAACACCAAGAGCAGCAGCAGCGGAGACCATGATTGAGACGGCACATTGTTCTCAGGCCCAGGCACACTGCTGCAGCATTGTTTCTTGAAACGTTTCTGCCAATGCTGTCGCCAAGGCTGCTGCTGAGAGTGCCCCCCCAGTATTAGCCCCCATAAAGTGGATGAAAGTGGGCATCATGCTAGTATCGACAAGTATACGGTACAACAAGTGAGCGAAGGCCTCGGGTCGGGATGATTCTCCCTCTCTGGTTCGTTTTCTCCTGGTTGCATAAAGTTTGCCCTGTCCTGTCCTGCCCTGTGCTGTGCCACAATTTTTTGTGTTGTGCTGTCATTTTTCTGTCATGCCAAGGCTCATGGCTGGCAGCTTGTTTTGCTTGTTTTTGTTGTCATAATGCTGAGACTCTCTCACTCGCCCAGTCACATTTACGGTGGTGCTGCTGGTCCCACTGCATAACCGAATTACTACGCTGATGCCTTGGTTATGGTAGCCCAAAGCATGCGACATACACCGGTATGTTTATTCTAGATGCTTCTACCAATGCCCTACCCTAGTAATCTACCTTACCCTACCATACCCACCCACCCACCCCTGCTCTCCAATGCATTTCTGCATGCAACCAAGCCGTCACAGTACAGGTGTTTCCACAGGAATACAGACTCCTGTTTAGCATCTAGTAGTGTGCAACTCCACATTACAGCAGCTAACTGCATATATGGAGCACTCATCTATAACGAGTATCGCACGCGAGTTTGCCATGGTATATGTCTTTCCTGCTATGGAGAAAACTACAGTAAATGGTGAGGAGGATACCGTCAGTGATGTGATGTGATTTCACTTCACTTATTACTACTACAGTATTATGGTATTATGGTAGTGGAAGGAATCAAATGCCTCTACTCTCCTTCCCACCCTCACCCTCAACCCCCGGTGCTGCTGATGCTGATGGTGCTGATGGCAACACCTCTGCTGTCGTTGCTGCCTCATTTCCAGCCTCTCCCCCCACTGCTGTGCCTCCTGCTGTTCCCCCTCCTTCCACCTGTCCTGCCCCTGCCCCTGCCCCTGCCCTATTCACCCCTCCTCCTGCTTCCCCCCTTGCTCCAGCTGCTCCTACCCACCCCCTTCCGCGCTCCCCTCCTCCCCCTCCCCCTCCCCCTCCCCCCCCTCCTCCTCCCCACCCTCCTCGTCCTCCTGCATGTCTTGCCACATGTCCTGTCGTTCCTTGCGCCTGCTGCTGCTGCTGCTGCTGCTGCTGCCTGCCCTGAGGGTACCGTGAGCGAGTGGAAACGGTGGCGTGGGTCACCCGCAGCCACAGGTTGCCCAGGCGCTGAGCGGATGCAAGTGAGCAGGGGAGGTTGGGGGAGAGGAGGGGAAGGCAGTCAAGAGCACATGGATGCGGCATTGGAAAAAAACAGATCATTCTTCGACGCCGCCTCAAGAGAGAGTGGAAACAGTGGCGTGGGTCACGTGCAGCCACAGGTTGCCCAGCCGCTGAGGGAGTGCAAGGGGTGGGGAGGTGGGGGAGGGGGGAGGGAGGGAGAGGGGGCGGTTTTGGGGGGAAGAGGAGGAAAGTGAAGTGCACGTGGTGGGGAAGATGCGGACAAGGAGAATATATGTGCGGCGCCTTGTAAATTGTAATGCGTTTAGAGGCGGCTACAGCGAGTGAAACACAATAGCGTGTGTGTTTTGTCTCTCAGCCAGCGGCAAGGGGAAATAGTGCAAGTGGCGGGGGAATGGGGGAAAGTGGAAAAGAGAAGGGCGCGGGGATGGGAAGGTGGCAGGGGGAACGGAGTGGTGGGGACACGAGGGAAGGAGGAAACGGAGGCATGGGCAGAGTGGCATGGTTGAAAAGCGCAATATTTTGCGAGTGTAAGCTTCGACATAGCAACAATAAATGGGCGGACCATTTGAAAGGAAAGTAAGGAATCATGGTCCAGCAGCAAGGTGACCTCGTGAGGTGCCTAAGGAATCACACCCAAGGAATCACACCTCCTAAGGTAGAATGATGAATCATGAATCATGGCTTGACCGTCGAGTGTCCCAGACATAAACCACATCACACCCAAGGAATCATGAATCATGATTTGAGCGTTCCAAGCATGAACCACACCACACCTGGCCGTCGAGGTGCATCTGAGCGGCATCGGCGTCCTCTGGCCGGAAGAACTCCACAAAGCCGTACCCCTTGGGCGTGTTGTTGTCCACGTGCCGGGGCAGCGTCACTGGGGTCAGGGGAGCGGGGGAGTAAGCGGAGAAGAGGCGGGAGGAGAGGAGGGAAGGAGTGTAGGTGGATTGGCAGCGGAGAGGAGAACGAGGAAGAGAGCAGTAGCTGACGGACGGAACGGCACATGTCAAGGAACAGCGCATGTCAAGGAGCAGCGCATGTCAAGGAGCAGCAGGGAGAAGAGGAGCAGTCAGCGGAGGAAATAGCACACTGATAGGGAACCGCTGGTCATGGTTGGTTGGTGCTGGTTGGTGGCTGGCGGCACCATGGGTGCTGTGGCAATATTGACTGAGTGCACCAGATAAGAAGCTGGAAGCCACTGCCGAACAGCGGCCTACAATGCATGCAGCAAGGAGAGGAGCGCTCATTTGAGTCGACTCAAATGCAGCAACGAAGGGCGAATTCGAGGACAGAGCATGCATGTGCCTTCGGGCCTCATAGCTGGAAGCCACTCCTTACTTTTGGAAGCGGACAAATTTTGTTTGTGTTGGGGTGGGGGTGAAAGAGCGGGTTGGAGGGGGGGGATGAGTTGGGTACGTGGAGGTATAGCTAGAGATGGTCCATGGGAATGAGATGGGCAATGGTGGTGGACAATGAAAGTTCTTCTTGAGGCGCCTCCTCAGCATAGTTAGTGATTGTTCATGGGCAGTGGACGTGGGCAGGTGGGCGGTGAGCAAAGCTAGTGGGTGGCACTGACAACGAGAGCAGCAGCAGCAGCAGCATTTGTGGGGGCGACGTGAGAGTACCTCGGCGGACGGCTCCAAAGGAGCTGAGGGCGTCGTGCAGCACATTCTCGTCCACGTCGAAGCCCAGACCTGGCGGGGGGGAGAGAAGGCGGACAAGGCGGGAGGGAGAGGAACGAGGGAACAAGGGAGAGATGGAGAGAGAGGGGGGGAAGAGAGGGGGGGGAGGAGAGGGGGGGGGAAGAGAGGGGGTGGGAAGAGAGGGGGTGGAGAGGGAGCCTTTGAGTCGAGTCAGGAGGTGAGCGCGTCGTTCTCATCTACATAGATCCAGGCCTGGCGGGGAGAGTGAGGGCGGACAGGGAGGGACGGAGAGGGGAGGGGAGGGAGGGAGAGGGGGAGAGGGGGGAGAGAGTGGGGAGAGAGATGGGGGAGCGAGAGGTGGGAGAGAGTGAAGAGAGAGGAGAGAGAAATGTGATAGAGGCGAGAGGAAGGAGAGAGAAATGTGATAGAGGCGAGAGGAAGGAGAGAGAAATGTGATAGAGGCGAGAGGAAGGAGAGAGAAATGTGATAGAGGCGAGAGGAAGGAGAGAGGAGAGGCAGAGAGGCGAGGAGGGGAAAAAAGGTGTTTTGTTGATGCAAGTTGGTTTTGAGAATTGTAAAGAAGAGGTGGGAGAATTGTGCTTGGTTCACAGAGGAGGGTTCGGTTCGGAGAACAAAGCCACACGAGCGAGATGACAACAACAGCAGTAGTAGAGCGATGGAAAGAGGCAGAGGCAGAGGCAAAGGCAAAGGCAAAGGCAAAGGCAGAGGCAGAGGCAGAGGGGGTAAGAGGCGAAGGAAAGAGGCGAAGGGGTAAGTGGGTTAGAGGCGAATGCGTACCTCCCACAAAGAGCCTGCGATCTGACTGAGTGGCGCCACCACCGCCACCGCCACCCCCACCACTGCCACCCCCACCCCCATGACCACCACGAGCACCGGCACCACCAGAAGCAGCACTGTGGAAAGAAGCACCGCTAGGAGCAGGACCGCGAGAAGCATCACCGCTAGTAGCAGCACCGTTAGTCGCAGAGCCGGTAGTGGCAGCACCGTTAGTAGCAGCACCGGTAGTAGCAGCACCGTTAGTAGCAGCAGCGCTAGAAACAGCACTGGTGGGAGCAGCACCGTCAGAAGGATCACTGATAGGAGCAGCATCGACAGAAGGAGCAACGCCAGATTCGGCACTGCTAGAAGCTGCATCGTCAGGGGCAACATCCCCAGTTTCGGTAGCACTAGAAGCGGCAGCACCGTGCGCAGTGTGGTGCATCAGCGCAGCGGAGTGCCCGCGCCAGGGGGAGTGGGAGTGCGCCAACGAGCCATGCTCCGCCTGCACGTGCGCGCGCGGCAGCGCCAGCGCATGCACCAGCGCCTGCGGTTGCGCCTGCTGTTGTGGCTTTGGCTGTGCGTGTGTGTGGGATTGCGACGCTGCTTGTAGCGGCTGCCCTTGTAGCGGCGGCTGTCGACGCCCCCCCCGGAGGGATGCTGTGGAATGGCGGCGGAGAAGGGACGTTCCGAGGCGAGTGAGGCGATGCATGGTGCTATGGCCCGTGCGATGGGATGGGAGGGACGTGGGGGTTGGAAGGTGTAATGGCGGGCGGGTTGAGTTAATTCAACGAGGCGTCGCGTCAGCAATCAGACTGAAGCATCCACTTCCGAGCGCGCTTTCCTTGCGACGTGACCGTGCGACAGTGGGCGACGATGGATCTGATCGCCGAGCGACGGAGGCCAGGCCGAGCGGGCTGATCCGAGGAATCTCAAACCGGGGCGACGGGCGACGGGCGACGGGCGACGGAAAGCGGAGTGGATCGCACGGAACGCTGCAATAGGATCGCGGGGCGAAGGCTGGATCTATGCGCCGATAGATCGCGGACTGGGCTGACCGCATCGAAGGGCTGCAGCAGAAACTACGTGCTGCTGCTGCTGCTCGTGCCTTGAGGTGGGTGCATGAAATACGTCTAGTCGCAATTCGCGTGGCCAGCAACGGCACAACATGGGAGAGAAGGAATGCGTAAATAGTTTCTTCTCTGTGCTACCCCTGATCGAGGGTTCAGGGCAGGGTTTAAGAAGGGCAGGATCCAAATGAGCTCCATGCGCGTAGGACTTGGGTACTGTAAGGAAATGACGTTGGGAAAATCTCGTCATAGACCCCCGAAAAAACGTTTCAGCGGAAAATGCAGCCTCCCTCCCGTAATCTGGGACGGAGGAGGTGAAGTCATGTACAATGTAGTCACTTCGGCTGCGACTACAAATCACCTGCACCCCCACTGCGACTGCCACTTAGCCCCCCTCACACCTCGGGTGTGAATCTAGTCCAGTGATTATTTTTCTGTGCTTTCCCTCGCCTCTGCCGAACCCGTCGCTCCTCATTTTCCCCCCTGCCGCCCCGCCGATTCGTGTCGCGATCGTGATACCTCCGGCGCGGACACCGCCATGTCGCAGGAGGAGCCTCAGGACCCGCCTCAAGGGGCGGCAACGGCAACGGCAACGGCAACGGCAACGGCAACGGCAACGCAGCACGGCGACGACGAGCCATCGCCGTCCGCGGGCGAGCCAAGCGTCTCATCCCCCCCATCCGCGTCGACCGTGGACGCGTCCCTCTTAGCGGAGGAGCTTAGCGCGTCCACCCTAGCCGCGCTCCAGGATTTCCTCTCCGCGCAGGCCGCGCAGCAGCAGCAGCATGCGGCGCTCTGCGCGCAGGCGGCGGAAGCTGGCTCCGCGGAAGGAGGGTCCGTGGGCGCGGATGGCGGAGCTGCGCGGAATGGGGAAGACGCGGGAGGAGCCGGCGGAGGGGATGGGGAGGGGGCAAGCGGGGGACAGGAAGCGGCGGAAGATGCGCTATTTGCGGAGGATTGGGGTTTAAGCCAGTTTTGGTACGACGCGCACACTTCGGCGACTGTAGCGGCGGAAGTGGCGCGGCTGATCGGCGGGGGGGCGGCTTGCGCGCGCGATGATGAGGGGAACGTCGGGGAGGAGGCGGAGAAACCGCGAGAGCAAGCAGATGGGGAGCGCGTTGGGGGGGGCGAGGGCGTGGGAGAGGCGGCGAAGGAGGAGGGTAGCAAGGGGGAAGGGGAAGGGGGCGGGAGATGTTGCTGTGTGGCTTGCCCGACTCTGTTCCGTGAACTCGTTGTGAGTCGCTCTCCACGTGCTGCTGGCGTGCATTGCACAGCCCAGCTCGTTTTAGGTGGGAGGGGTCTGGCTGGGGATGTCTGGGGATTTGACGATAACCCCTATTTATCCTCTCCTTCCCTGCCAGCGGCGCTACCCCCACATGGACGTGAACCTGCTGTGAAGAAGCTTTAACTCTGTCTCCTTCAAGTATCTCTCACCTTCCCGCACCCCCCTCACCAGGTGGGCACGGTCATGCGATCCCACATGGACGTGAGTTCGAGGCATGAAACACAAGCACCCCCTTCACACCCTCGTCCCTTACCTCCTCCCCTCCTCCCCTCCTCCCCTCCTCCCCTCCTCCCCTCCTCCCCTCCTCCCCCTGCCAGCGCCGCTACCCCCACATGGACGTGCATCTGCTGGAGTACGACCCGCGCTTTGCCGCCTTCGCGCACCGCTTCTCCCGCTACGACTACCGCCGGCCGCTGGACGTGCCGAGCTCGCTGCACCACCAGTTCGACGTCGTTGTCGCTGACCCCCCGTACCTGGTACGCCGCTTCCCAATGCCTGGAAACCTGACGCATATCTGATATGGTAAATACAAGCACCCCCCACCCCCCACGCACCCCCCTTTCCCCCTCCACCCCCACTCTCCCACCTCCTCGCTTGACCGGTTTACCCGACGTAAATGCGACACGTGTTTGCCAAGCCTTGTTTCCCCGTCCATGGTTTTCTTTGCGTGTTCTCTAGGCGTCTCTCTTCCTCCCTCCCTCCCTCCCTCCCTCCCTCCCTCCCTCTCTCCCTCCCTCTGTGGCGGCAGAGCGAGGAGTGCCTGGAGAAGACAGCACAGACCATGAACCTGCTGGCCAAGCCCTCCAACTCCAACGACACCCCACCACGTCTCCTCCTCCTCACAGGTCACATACACTCACTAATCCCCCCTTCTTCTCCCCTCTGTTCCTCCTTCCCTCCTTCCCTCCTTCCCTCCTTTCCTCCTTCCCTCCTTTCCTCCTCTCCCCGTCTCCCTTCTGCCTGCCTCCCGCACTGCACGGCTTATCGCAAGGCTTTGCCTGCTACCGTCTCTTCCTCGATTCTTTCGTTGCCCTTCCTCCTTTTTCCCACTCCCACTTTCATCTCAGCTACATCACCGTCCCTGCATCTAGTCTAGTCGCCTCACCTCACCTCCCTGTCGCCCCACGCTCTGTTCACCACACCAGGCGCAGTGCAGGCGGACGCAGCGCGGCGGCTGCTGCAGCTGCGGCCGTGCGTGTTCCGCCCGGAGCACCGCAACAAGCTCGGCAACGACTTCCGCCTCTTCACCTCCTACCCGCCCCCGGATGACACCCTTGGCGGGTGGGAGCCGGAGTCGGAGAGCTAGCTAGCTGCCGTGGTAACTTGGTAATGCTGAGGCTGAATAGAAGAGTAGGTATCCGCGACCAACATGGAAGGTTGACTTGACCGTGCGTGGATGTGAGAGAGTTTGCTATGTGGGATGGTTTCAATGTAGGGTTGCTGGAAACGTTCGGAACTGCAAGATGTTAGTGAATGCAAACGACTAGTACCATGTTTGAGAGTTCGCCAGCTGAGAACTCTCTGGCCATAGAACAAGCGTGAGAGAGCATGTTTGGGCCGAACTACTGAGCGCAAGCTTGGCAATGGCAACCCATACAAGTTGGGAACTTACCGGTAGGTACTTGGAAAGGGAAGGTGCAGCAAAACAAACGTAGGCAAGGCGGGTAGCCCTCCTTTCAGTCAGTACTACAGTGTGCAATGCGACTCAGTAGAGGCTGCGAGAACAAGGCACAGAGCAGCCATAGCAGACATGGCAGCCACTGGTGCGGCAAATAGAGCAGCAACTAGAGCAGCAATGACGAAGCCTCCTCATCTCCGCTCCCACGCTCCCTATTTCTGGTAGTGTCAGCTGCTGGTACTTGCACCGCTGCGAAATGCGGACTCGAGTGTGTGCTGTTGGCCTGAGTGTTGCTGGCCCCTGCTTGCCCTGACCACCCTGCACTACTAGTTCTACTGGTACTGACACTGTTGCCCGCACCACCGTTGCCAAGACCAGCTATTGCCGCAGCAGCAGCAACAGCGGCAGGAGAGGCAGCAGCCACCGCCGCCGCAGCAGCAGCACCCATGCCAGTGTCCCTTAGTTCAGTAGCAGCATTGAAATCCGAATCTAAGTCCAGGTCAACTAGGGGAGGATCGTCCGCCCTCTCTGATGCTGCACTTGCAGGCGACTGCGAAGGGATCGCCCCTCGCTGCTGCTCCCTGCTTGAAAGCACTGGATGCACTCCTGTAAACACTGGTGATGGTGCTGCTGCTGCTGCTGGTGTTCCTGGTGCTGCAGTTGTTCCTGCAGCAGCAGGGCAATCGATCAGAATCTCCTCAATCTCCTCCTCTCGCTCTTGCCGCTTCCACCGCTGCTCCTGCTGCGAATTCCCATGCTGTCGCTGACGATGCTGATGTTGGTGCTGGCGATGCTGCTGCTGCTGCTGCTGCTGCTCGTCCCACCGTCTTCCACCTCTTTCCCTCTCCTCTTCTCCTTCTTCCTCCCAAGTCCCTCCTGCAACATCCTCACTCACTATCTCTTCTACTCTCTCCATCACCTGCTGTGGATCGGAGTCCCTTCTCCTCGCACCCCCTCGCATGCTCTTCCCTGGCCCATTCGGCAGCCGCTGCCTGCTTTGCTGTTGCTGTTGACGCTGCTGCTCTTGCTGCTGCTGTGGATGCGTGTCTTGGTTGTCAAACCGGGCCCCTATTTCCCGCAACTGCACTTCCAACTGCTGCTCGTGCTGTTGGTGCATGGTTGACTGGGAGGCAGCAGATGAGGCACGGCGCAAGAGGCGAGGGGTGAACGTCTGCCAGGGAATGTTGGGAGGGAGGCACAATCCGGAGAGGGGATGTAGAACGCGGGGAGGGAGGAGAAGACGATGCAGCAGCAGCGACCTGGTGGAAGCAGCTATACAAGCGGTGCAGGGTTGAAGGAGCTTGACTGGCGGCAGTGTGGCAGTCAAGCAACGGTGGTTCATTCAAGGAGAGATGCTGGCATGCGAGCATGGCCGCAGGTAGGAGCACAAGCACGAGTGCTCATACGACTACATGGGACAGAAGCAGCACAGCATAGCACGAAATGGCATGGCATGGCATGGCATTGCATGACATGTCATGGAATGCCCAAGTACCAAGCGGCATAAGCATGCAGCCAAGACACTCCCCACTGACCTCTATCTCGCCCTCCTCCCATGTGAAGTCCTCAAACTCCGCATGCCGCTCCTCCAGAATCTGCACCCACGGACGGATCGCACAGAGCAGCAGGGCAAGGGCCAAGGGCGGTCACACAGAGGAAATCGGAAGAGGAGGTGAGGGGGCAGCAGACAGCGGACAGCGCGGCTACTGAGGCTCTTGGTTAAAGTAGAAAGAAAGGGGAGGGGGGGATATAGCAGAGGTGGGGAAGTGGCAGGGAGAGAGGGGCACGGACAGACCTCAGGCAGGAGGTCTTTGCGAGTGATGATGCCCACGGCCCTGGAGGGAGGCGGCACCACACACAGGTGCCGCAGCCCCAGCTGCCGAAACAGCGTGTGCACCTGCCGTGGAAGCACAGGGGTGGGCGTGGATGGTGCATGGCAGACGGAACTAGGCAGGGGTGGGCTTGGCAGGGCAGGGCAAGCGGGGGATGAGGGTGGGAACTAAAGGCCTGACAAGCACAAACGTGAGGCTTGGTGTTCTGTGCTTGGAAGTTCAGCGAGTGCTGCGTACGTACACTATGCACGCCGCCACATAATGCAAGGTGCAGTGCTTGGTGCATGTGTTGCGAGATGTGGATGGGGCGAACCTTGGTAGGCACGCACGCAGTAGGAAAGCCCGTAGAAAAAAGCACCCCACGCACCTTGGTGAGCGACATGCGCCATGCTTGCATCAGAAATGAAGGCGTTTCGTGTCGATTAAAAAAAAACGTGGAACACACAAAGAGACGGCGCACGGCATGGCACGTGTGATAGAAGTTCCGTTTTGAAGCACCTCAAACCTAGCACGGCCAGGCACAGGCACGCACCTTGGTGAGCGACATGTTCTCATCCACTATGAAGGGCGTGGGGTTGAGGAAGGGCCCCAGGTCGATCCAGAGCGTGAGGTCCTCCCGGGAGAGCTCTATGTCCCCGATGGCAATGCCCTTGGTGGACACCGGCTTGGCGAAGTCCGAGAAGGAGTAGCTGCCCAGGGATCGCAGGGAGCTGCCAGGGGTGGTAGGTTGAGAAGGGGATGGGGGAGAAGGAGGGAGGGGGGGGGGGGGGAGGGAGGGGGGGGGGGTAAGGCAGCGAGGGAGGAATGAAGAGTAGCTGCTGGCGAGACTTAAGCGGAGAGAGCAAAGCATTAAGTGATCTGCAGGGGGTGCACTCTACCTGGTCTGCAGGGGGTGCATTCTCTCTGTGGGCGATGCCTGGAAGTCTGCCTTGGAGCGAAGCAGCACTAACAGTTGGCTGGGATGGGGGAAGGGGGAGTGGCAGCGGAAGGGGAAAGAGTCAAGAGAAAGGCAGAGAGAGAGTGAGGGAGGGATGGAGAAAACGGAGCGAAGAAGATTGGACAACACCGAACGACCAATACGAACAAGAGTGAGAAAGGAGGAAGAGGAGGATCAGGAGGAGCAGGAGGAGGAGGAAGAGGAGGAAGAGGAGGAAGAGGAGGAAGAGGAGGAGGGGGAATGTAGCGTACCTGCGGAGGATGAGTCCAGCAAGAGACGTCTGCCCATCGTCATTGAGGTCCTGCAGCACGGGGTAGCCGTTGTGCGAGGTGGAGCGCAGCACCTCGGCAATGCGCCCCACCATCTCCACGCGCGCAAAGTACACCACCTTGGTGGACGCGGCGTCGCGTGCCGACAGCATGCGCATGAAGCGCTTCGACTGTGCCTCCAGGATGGGGATGCCGCGCAGCTGCGCATGCAGGTCGTAGAACCCCGCATTCAGCCCGTCGCCCACCGCCTGGGGGAGGGAGGGAGGGAGAGGGAAGGAAATCTCTTAAAGCGAGCGTCTACATTGGCGTCAAGGTTCGAAGGACCTTGAACCTCGCCAGGTGTTTTCGGACTCGGGTGGTTCGTTTCGCCCCGGCAAGGTTCAAGGTCCTTTGAACCTTGACGCCATTGTAGTCGCACGTTTAAAGGCATTTGAAGAAATGCGTGCAGGTCGTAGAACCCCACGTTCACCCCGTCGCCCACCGCCTGTTGGCCAGACGCGGAAGGTGGGAGGGAAGGAAGGGGGGGGGGGGGTGGGAGGGAGAGGAACGGGTATAGAGGAACGAAACAGTGTGTGTGAGGGTAGCCATCACCGACAGGATGGGGATGCCGCGCAGCTGCGCGTGCAGGTCGTAGAACCCCGCGTTCAGCCCGTCGCCCACCGCCTATAAAGGGAGGGGGAGGGAGCAAGAGATTGGACCACGCCGAACACGAAACATGGAAACACGTGCAGGCCGTAGACCCATGCATTCAGCCCCTGGTTACATTTGAGGCGCCCCACAGAGCAAGCCTTGTGTTGGTGCGCACCTTGGAGACGAGCATCACGAGCATGACAAGCCGCAGGCAGCAGGTCGAGTTTTGAGACGTCTCAAAACCGAAGAGCAGCGGGCATGAAGGCGAGGTGGTGGTGGTAGTTGGTAGACGAGCGCGAAAGTGAGCGCGCACCTTGGAGACGAGCAGCACGAGCATGATGAGCGGCAGCAGGTTGAGGTTGTTGGTGATCTCCACCATGATCACGCACAGCGACACCGTCATGCGCATCGACCCGCCCAGGAACGACGCCGCGCCCAGAAGCGCGTAGCTGGGGGAGGAGGGCGGGTGCGAGGAGAGGCGAGGGTGGGGGAGGGGGGGGGCGAGGGGAAGGAGGTGCCTCAAAGTTTCCATCCTAGAAGTCCACAGCCCAAAAGCAAACATCACCATCTCATCCCCCGCCTGCCAACCAACAAATCCACTCACACTCCCTCACTCCCCAAACCACTCACACTCCGAACCCACTCGCGCGTCCCCAAGCCCACTCGTGTAATAAGAATAGAGCCACTCACAACCCCTCCACACACTTTCAACCCAACCCCTCGCCCAATCCCCCCCACTCACGTGCCCTTGTCGGTGTTGTCCTGGCCGTACATGTACACCGTGAGCATGCCGACCAGGCGTCCGATAGGCTTTTGAATATTCCAAAAAACCCACCAGATGTCCACACGCGCTTATGTCAGCACCGCCCACCATTTGCCAACCTACCAGCTCCCTCGCCCTTCCCCCACCCACATCCTCCCCCTCCCCCCCCCCCCCCCCCCCCAACCCCGGGACTCACGTGCCCTCGTCGGTGTTGTCCTGGCCGTACATGTGCACCATGAGCATGCCCACCAGGCGGCCGTATGTGGCGCCGATCATGATGCCAGGGACGAACTGCCCCGACGGCACCGCTATGCCGTACGTCAGCACCGCCAGGCAGAAGAAGATCAGCTGGGGGTGGGGGGTTGGGGGAAAGTGTAGGGGGTATCGGGCGGGTGGTGGTGGGGAAGGGTTCTCTCGTTTAGGCGCCTCAAAAACAAACTGACTTGGTGGCACAGCGAGGCTGCACGTCAACACTGCCAGACAGAAGGATTGCAGCTGGGGGGGGGGAGGGGAAGGAGAGGAGGAAGACGGGAGAGAAGAGAATACGGAGAGGGGAACATGTGGAGGGCTGCAATATGCATTCACAAGTATCATTCGCGGATGCAGTGAGTGGCATTCTTGTACGCATGTCTGGCAACGGGCACCTCAACTGAAATTGACATAACCGACACTCAACACACTGACGAGAGTGAGTGAGCGAGCGAGGCGGGACGTGGGAAGTAGAGAGAGAGCGAGAGAGGACGCACTGACGAGGAAGGAGAAGAGGGAGTGGAGAAGTGAGCAAGCCAAGCAGGGGGAGAGTGAGAAAGTGGGAGGGAGAGAGGGCGAGAGCTCTGAGCACTGACGAGGAAGGAGATGAGGGAACCGGCGCTGTACTCCTGGATGGTGCCGCTGCTGAACAAATTGCGGATGGCGTCGTCCTGCCATGCGGGCGGTCGGTCAGAGGTAAGACACGGGAGGAGAGGAGGCACGCACAGGAGACCGGGACGACGGGGGAGACGAGAAAAATGAGGGAGTAGAGGGCGTAGGGGAGTAGAGGGAGATGAGGGAGATGAGGGAGATGAGGGAGATGAGGGAGATGAGGGAGATGAGGGAGATGAGGGAGATGAGGGAGATGAGGGAGATGAGGGAGATGAGGGAGATGAGGGAGACGGAAGATACACAGTACAGTGTCGAACTGAAAGTAAGCCGATAGCAAGTCCAAGAGCACGGTGGCCAGCAGCCACCCGAGTGAGAAATCCCCCTTCCCACCCAACTACCCCTGCTCTTCTTCCCCTCTTGCATCCCCCTCTCGTCCATCCCCTCACTCCCCCTCCCCTCCCCTCCCCTCCCCCTCCCCTCCCCTCCCTCCCCTCCCTCCCTCCTTCCTCCCTCCCTCCTCCCAGCCCTCCCCAGTACCTGTGTGTTGAAGAAGATAGTGGCGAGGTCGTTGTACTGGTCGTCCCTGGCGCAGTTGAACTGTGCGAGGGGCAGGAGAGAGAGAGGGATAGCACAGACACACACACGGGGGGGGCAGCACAGAAACACGGGGGAACACACAGCCAGCGAGGAACAGGAGGTAGATGGGGGACAGAAATTACAAGGACTGGAGGATCGGGACAAGAGGATTTTAAGGGCAGATGACGAGGACTTGATGCGGAAAGGCAGGGACTAGATACGGGACAGTACGGACTCTCTCCTCCTTCCTCCCTCAAAGCTTCAAACGGCCCATTCCCCCATGATCTTCTCCATTCCCCCCACCACTCACTCCCCCCCCCTCCCAACCCTACCTTCCAGCATTCCCCCTGTCCCCCAGCACTCCCCCCTCCCCCCAAACTCCCCCCACCCTGTTGTGCTGCCCCCACCTGCACGAAGTTCCCCCAGTGGTACTTGGGGCGCGGGCACACGATGTCGGGGTAGCGCATGGGGTCGGGGCACGAGCGGCACGGCGCCAGGAAGGGGATGGTGAAAGACAGTGCGGACGTCGCTGCTGCCACCAGACACGCCTCGATGATCTGCGGGGAAGGGGGGGGAAGGAAGGGAAGGGGGTGGAGGGAGGGGTCTATTTTTGAGGCGCCTCAAAAATGGACTCCTCGTCGGGGATGGTGAATGACAGAGCGGACGTCGCTGCTCCCACCAGATACGCCTGGATGATCTGCGGGGGAAAGGGGGATGGAAGGGAAGGGGGAGGGGAGGGAGGGGAGGAGTGGGATGTTGCTTGAGAGGTGAGGCGAGGGCATTATATGGATGGCTGAACGCATTGATACAGCATGTGAATCATGCATAAGGAGAGTGCGGGAGGGGGGAGATGAGCAGGAGCGGAAAACAAAACAGAAAAAAACGGAGGAGAGGAAGCGGGTAGCGAAGAGGAGGAGGCCAGTGAGGCAACTGAGCAGGCGGTGGAAAACACAGGGGCAAGTGGAGAGTTGGAGGAGAACGGAACAGTGGTGGCAGGAAGGCATGAGAGCGCATGATGTTGTGGAGAGTTGGAGAGGGTAAGAGAGGGCATGTGAGGGCAAGAGAGGGCATGTGATGGCATGTGAGGGCATGTGAGGGCAAGAGAGGGCATGTGATGGCATGTGAGGGCATGTGAGGGCAAGAGAGGGCATGTGATGGCATGTGAGGGCATGTGAGGGCATGTGAGGGCATGAGAGGGCATGTGAGGGCAAGAGAGGGCATGTGAGGGCATGAGAGGGCATGTGAGGGCAAGAGAGGGCATGTGAGGGCATGTGAGGGCATGTGAGGGCATGTGAGGGCATGTGAGGGCATGTGAGGGCATGTGAGGGCATGTGAGGGCATGTGAGGGCATGTGAGGGCATGTGAGGGCATGTGAGGGCATGTGAGGGCATGTGAGGGCATGTGAGGGCATGTGAGAAAGGGGCAGACCTTGACTCGGTCGCCTCGCTTGTGGAGCGAGTTACGTCGCCAGGCAGAGAGGTAGAGAGTGAGCTGGTTGAAAAGCGCTCCTGGGAGGGAGGGAGGGACGGACGGGCGGACAGAGAGAGCAGGGAGCAACGGGGGGGAGGGATGGGGCGCATGAAGAGTCTATTTTTGAGGCGCCTCAAAGATGGGGCGCATGAAGAGTCTATTTTTGAGGCGCCTCAAAGATGGGGCGCATGAAGAGTCTATTTTTGAGGCGCCTCAAAGATGGGGCGCCTGAAGAGTCTATTTTTTAGGCGCCTAAAAGATGGGGCGCCTGAAGAGTCTATTTTTTAGGCGCCTCAAAGATGGGGCGCCTGAAGAGTCTATTTTTTAGGCGCCTAAAAGATGGGGCGCCTGAAGAGTCTATTTTTTAGGCGCCTCAAAGATGGGGCGCATGGATGGAAGACAGGGACGACGCGGCCCCAGGGGGCTATGCTGGAAAGAGGGAGAGACGGCGGTGGGGGGAAGGGAACCAAAGGTGGCAAAGGGGTCAAAGGGAGGGCAGGAGGGAGACGAGAAGAATCAGATGTGTGGGTATCCAGAGGGGGAAGGCGCAGGGTGAGGTGCGGAAACGGGCACACAGAAGAGGGAGGGAGAAGCAGAGGGGATAGGAGAGAGAGTAGAGAGGGGACGAAGAGCTATTGAGAGGGGAGCAGTAAGCAGGGGTGTGGGATGTGTGGTACCTAGAAGGCCGCCCATGAGTCCGAGCATTGTCATGGGGAGAAGCTGGTAGGAGAAGAACTCACTCGCACCACTGCATGCATGCATGCAACACATAAAACATCTCTCACACACACACGCACGCACGCATTCACGCACACGTGCCCACGCCACCACACAGACCGATGAGCAGCAAGGGCACAAAAGCAACGGGAGCAGAACAAGGATGGGTGTGGGTTAGGACCTATACTTGGAGAACATGACATACTACCATGCCGTGACATCACACAAACATGACATACTACCATGCCGTGACATCACACAAACATGACATAACATGACGTGACATGGCACGGCACTGCAATTCGCATGGCACGCACCCGTGCACGTCCCAGATGATGAAGCCTCCCGATGCGAAGCGCCCGCACTCCCCGCTGGCGCACCACCGCATGCACGCCTTTAGCACCACCGCCACCACCGCCGACGTGAAGAACACGCGCCACATCAGCTGCGGCCGCCACCTGGCAGCGCGGTCGGTGAACAGAGGAGGGGGGAAGAGAGAGAGGGGGGGGGGTAGGGAGGTTGCAGTGAATTAGTTTACTGACCAGGGGGAAGGATTTTTGAGGCGCCTCAAGATTGGCAGCGTGGTGGCGGCGTGCGGACAGGTGGGGAGGGGTTGTGGTGAAAGAAAGGTGGGTGGGGAAAGGGGGGGTGGGGAGCGGGCTTCGGGTGGCGTGGGGAAAGGTTCGTGGCTGCAATGGAAGAGCAAGCCAGGTGACTTTTGAGTCGACTCAAAAGTCACCTCGTGGGGGAAGGTTCGTGGCTGTAATGGAAGAGCAAGCCAGGTGACAGGAGCAGGGAAGCAACGCAGGGGCGATGAGCGCCTCCGTACGTACGGAGCTCGGCTTACTGCACGGACGGTGAAGAGCACGAGAGATGACATGGCAGTCTTTCACATAAGGATAAGAGAGACCCACCCACCCTACCCCCCCTCCCTTCCCCCTTGCCCCCCTGCCATGAGATGACCCCGCCGCTATGCGATCACCCCCCTGCAGTGAGATGGATGACCCCCTTGCCATGGTGCGTGCCCCTCACCATGAGGTGACCTCCTCCAGTGCAAACAGCACTCCGCCCACAGGCGCTCTGAACGCCGCTGCTGCCCCCGCTGCCGCTCCACACGTGACCTGGGGGCCAGGGGGGGGCAGACGAGACATGCGCACCAAGGAACGTGGAGGGGAGAAAAGGCATGTACACGCACAAGGGCAGAGGGGCCCACTCCACACACACACTCACGCATTAACTAACAACACACCCAAACACTAAAACACAACATACAAAACAACCCCCCTCCCCCCTCTCCCCCCCCCACCCCACCCCACCCCTCTTCACCCCCCCGCACCATGTCGCGTCTGTCCCGGTCATTGCGGAAGGCACGGAACCACTTGAACGGAATGCGGTAGCGCGACGACCCGCCCTGATCAAGGGATGGCGGCGAGGGGGGTCAGGGGGGTTGGGCGGGGGGGAAGGAAGCGGGGGGGGCGGGGGGGGGGAGGGGCGCGGGAGGGGAGGATGGTGAGGGTTCAGGAAGACGGGAAGGGCACAGGGGTGCAAAGTAGTAGCAAAAGGAGGAGGAGAAGTTGGGGGATGAGGACGAACCACTTGCAACAACTAAAAGTACCCCTCTTAGGTAACATAGCTAAGGCCACACAGAGCAGAGCGAGCTCACAGACAAAAGCGTCAGCCCTACTATCAGTTAGTGAAAAACGAATGAGAGAAAAATTCGAGTAGGGGCAGAGATGCAGCAGCAACTTCGAGAGCAGGCAGAGACATGCAAGAGCAAAAGGTGAGGTGGCGGGTGTCAGGTGCCAGGTGCCAGGTGCCAGGTGCCAGGTGGCAGATGGCACATGGCAGGTGGCAGGTGGCAGGTGGCTGGCAGGTGGGAGGTGGGAGGTGGGAGTGAGTCGAGACCTGGCCGATGAGTGCAGCAAGACACGCGCCAGTGTGCACGAGCGGCCCTTCCTTGCCCAGCGCCAGGCCTCCCGCCACCGACCCAACACTGCCCAGCATCTGATGGCAGGGGACAGCACGGCGATGGCAGATCGCAGGGAGATAAGGGGAGGGGGGAGACAAGGGGGGGAGGGAGAGGGGGGAAGAGAGGGGAGTGAGTGAGAAGGAGGCTGGGCAACACGTGCATGTGTTGCATCGCCAGTCCCAGACCACTGCTGTAGTCTGGGAAGAAAAAGCCTCAACTCTTGTTTACAGGCTTTCGGATTGGGTCACATTTGTATTGGCTTGCCTTGGTCTGTCTGGCTCAAGAAGAAGCAGCCTATGTCTGGACTGGTGGGAGCGGCATTCTCTCACGTTGTTATGCTAGGCTAGCTCTCAGGTCCTCCTAGTAGTGAGTGCATGTTATTGCCCTGAGATTGCACGCTAGCACAGCAAAAAGCATCTCAAGGACTCCTTGAAAGAAGCTTTTTACAGCAGGGTGAGGGGGATGAGGGTGGTGGTTGGGGTGGGTGGGAGGGTGAGAAGCGGGGAGGGGAGAGCTGGAAGGGAGAGGGAGGAAGGGAGAGGAAGAGAGGGAGGAATGGAATTTGGTGGTGGTAGATAACTTGTGAATCGACTGGAAGGAAGGGTACAGATGAGTGGGTGGGTGGGTGGGTAGGTGGGTGGGTGGGTGGGTGGGTAGGTGGGTGGGTGGGTGGGTTGGAGGGCAAAGGAGGCAGAGAAGCAGACCTTACCAACCAGCGTGCGCACCAACAGGATGCCCGGCATATCAATGCCTGCACACGGGGGAAAACGAAGCTCCAGCGAGAAGGAGGGGATGGGGCGGGGGGGGGGGAATTGCAGAGGAAGGTAACAGAGGGAGGGAGTTGAAGGAGAAAGAAATATATGAAGGGATGGCAAAAACACCAATCCTGCCTGCCTACTTGCATGCCTGCCTGCCCGCCCGCCTGCAAGCCCGCCTGCCCGCCTGCCTGCCTGCCTTTTGAGGACATGTACCCACAGCTGGGCGTCGAAGAGGATCACAGATACAAGGCGCACTGCCATGCGGTAAAGAGCCCTCAGAGACACCCACCGTTCAAATGCCCCTTGACTTGCTCTCGGGTATCCCCGAGCAGGCAGCAGCGGGAGCAACGCAAGTGACGACGAAGGGAGAGGAGAGAAAGAGGACAAGCTGGCCAACGCGACCCACACCACCACACGTACCGTTCAAATACCCCTTGAGCTCGCTCGGGTATCCCAGAACCAGCGGAGGCGGGAGCAACGCGAGTGATGATGAAGGAGGAGGAGAAGAGGAGAAGGCAAGAAGAAAAATGCGAACCACACCACACCACACCACACCACACCACACCACACCACACCACACGTACCATTCAAATACCCCTTGATCTCGGGGATCCCAGAGCCAGCGGCGGCGGGTGCGAAGCGCGTGACGATGAAGGAGGAGGAGAACACGAGCAGCACGTTGAAGGCAAGGTACACGAGGAAGCCCAGCGAGTACGACCGCTGCATCACCCACCACGTCGCCCCGAACTTCCACCCGGCCAGGATCTCCACTGCCACGTTGATGGAGAAAGCCGCCAGGCCCGTGGCTGGGTCACGTGGGTCGTGCGGAGACGGCGCGGGAGGCAAGTGGAGTGGGAGTAGGGCGGCAGGGAGACGGGACGCGGGAAGGCCGGGAAAAAAGAGGGGGGGGAGAGAGGAAGCGGGGGGGAGCGCGGAGGCGGATGTGAGCACAGGAGAAGCAGCGGTGAATGAGGTTCCATGCGGCGCGGGTCCTTGAACCTCCACCCGGCCACGGTCTCCACTGCCGCGTTGATGGAAAAGGCAGCCAGGCCTGTGGCTGGGAGGGAAGGTCGTTTTGGTGTGGAGTGGAGGGGCTAAGGGTGGGCGGGGCCAAGTGGAGGGGCACAACGTGCGGGGCATGAGCAGCAGAGGGGAGCGTTGAGGGGAGGGCGGATGAGAAGCAAGAGGGGAGGCATGCAGCAGGCAGAGTGCTGGCTTCACGAAAACGGTGGCCAAGCGTATGCCTTCCAAGACGTGGGTAGCGGACAGCATGAGAGAGCGGACGAAAGGGGAGGGAGGGGAAGGGAGGGGAAGGGAAGGGAAGGGAAGAGACAGGAAGGGGGAGCGGAGGGACGTGTGTATGTCCAGGGCCACGCATGCGTGCATGCAGCCATTCCGTACCTATGCCGAGGCAGAGAGCGAAGACCCACTTGACTATGAGGTAGCCCATCTGGTGCAGCTTGCCCCTCCTCGCCTGCCAGGAAAGTTGACACACGGAGGAGGGGGGGAGGGGGGGGAGAGAGGGGGGAGAGAGGGGGAGAGAGGGGGTGAGGGGGGGGGAGAGGGGATGAGGGGGGAGTCATTGATGGAGGAAAGACCGAGAGGGCACAAGGGGGGGAAGGGGGAAAGGGGGGGAAGGTGTGGGTTAAGGGAGGGGAAGAGGGGAAGAGGGGAAGAGGGGAAGAGGGGAAGAGGGGAAGAGGGGAAGAGGGGGGACGCAGGCACAGTGAGAGACGTTAAAGAGATGCGGACAGGGAAGCACAAGAGCAGGACACAGAAAACAGAGTAGGCAACATGGCAGGGCGAAGGGTGAGCGAAACCCTGGAGGGTGTGCGAAACCCTGGAGGGTGTGTGCGACAACGCCATTAGACGGATGGACGAGAATGGAGTTGTTATAAACTCATCGTGCCTCTAAAACAATGACGATTTACACAGCAGAAGCACGCACACTCCTCAACTCCCCACCTCCCCACCTCCTCACCTCTTCACCTCCTCACCTCCTCACCTTCACACCTCCCCACCTCCTCACTGCACCCAGCACCGCCATGGTCCCTGCGCATCGCCCTCACCTGTTCCTCTCTGTACACCGAGTTGTCGATCACATCGTAGTCTAAGCTCTCCAACGGATCCCCCTGCGCCCCTTGCGGCCCCTGCGGATACTGCCTCCCCTCTCCTCCCCCCTCCCCGACCCCGCCTTCCTCCTCCTCCTGCGCGCCAACTTCCGCCCGCGCACTTTCTCCGCCTCCCCGCCCTCCCCCCAGCAGCTGCCCCTGCTCCTCATGCCGCCAGAAGAGCGTGTCCCATCCCCATGCGCGGAGCACTGACCGCACTGCCCTCCCCACGCGCCCCCACGGCTGCGGAGCCCGCCACTCCTCCCCCGGCCCCTGCGCGCGTGCGCCCCTTCCACCCAGCTCGCCCCCTCCGCCGGCTCCATCCGCGCCCCCGCTTCCCCCAGTAGCAGCCCCCGCGCGTCTCCCTCCCGCGGAAAACAGCTGCCGGCGGACGGGGTATCGCTTGGCGCTGCCCTTCCGCCTTCCGCGACTTCCGCTCCCGCCCCTAAGGTCGGGCGGAGGGCGCCCGCCTTCGTTCCGCCTCGAGACTCCGCCCGCCTCCGCCACATCCGCGTCGTCGCCTGATCTCCTCTGGCTACCGCTACCGCTACCGCTACCGCCGCCGCCAGCGCCGTTACCCCCGCTGACTCCGCTACTACGACTATCCCTGCGCTTATTTTCTCCGCCAACGTCGGTAGGAGGATTTCGATTTAACAAAGCGTCGTCGATCCGTTCCGATCCACCGCTGTCCAGCCTGTCAGACCTAGCGTCCGCTTGCCCCAACCGTTCCCCGTCAATCGAGTCCGCCGCTTCCGCCTGCGCCTTTGCTCCCGCTTCCGCTTCCGCTGCGTACGCGTCAGTCGTTACTGCCTCACCCGTTACTGTCACTCTCAAATCTCCCCCGATCTGGCCTGGCGGAAGCTCCCCTTCCGCACGAACAGCTCCGCTCTCTAGGATCAGGGGAGGAGGGTCCGCGGAGCCGGCGGAGCCCACGGAGCCGTCGATGGCGGACACGGCGGAAGCCAGAGACGCGGCCACGCGGAGATGGTGCGCGACGATCTCCGCTCGTCGTTCCGCAACACTAGGAGACGCGGAGACAGAGGCGGAAGTTGCGCCGCGGCGGGCCGAAGCGGCTCTGGCGGAAGGGCCTGCGCTGCCCGCTAGGTAAGGCGACGGCGATCGGAAAGGCGTCGAAGCCGCGGAGTACGGGGATGCGGCCGCGGGGTAAGGGGATGCGGCCGCGCTTCCCCCGGGAGGCAAACTGGCAGTGGCATACGGAGAGGCCACGTTAGACGGAGAAAGAACGGACGATGTGTTCGGGGAAGTGATAGTGACAGCTCCCAAGGCAGAATGCCCAGGGTTGTTAACAGGTGATGCTACTGTAGAATCATCCGACTGGCCGAACCTATTGCTCGCGGCTCCCGAGCCTAATCCCGAGCCTAAGGCACCTCCTACGCCTGCTCCGCGCGCGGGGTCCATGCGGGCACGTGCGCGGCAAGAACCAGACCCGACGACCGATGACGGTTCAATAGCGCGTATGGTCGTCGGAGGTGTCGCGTTACGCCATCGACACGTCCTCCGGCGTTTCGGAGAAAGTATCTGCTATGCGCCGAGGAGAAGAGAGTGGGTCGCAGCCCAAAGCACACGGAGTTCTGCCCTCCTGCGCAACTCCTACCACCTCAAACTCTTTTCATAGGGATTGCGGGAATCGGGATCTGTGCCTGGACCATTTCCCTTCATTCAAATTTCACACAGGAAAGAGACCTTGCTGGGACCCGCTACTGTACAGTACCGCGCTACACCGGAGAAGCAGGCTTCGTGGGCTGGGCTGGGCTGAGCTGAGCCTTGGAAGGAAGGCAAGTGTGAGTGAGGGCAGTGCAAGAGGCACGTGGGGCAGGGACGGAGGTGTTGGATTGGAACTCGAAGACATCGGTGGGGGGAAACAAGGGCATTGGCCGTGCCAAGACAAACACGTGGGCAGCCCGCAGCGAGCCCAAGTGATTGCCATTCCTGCCCTGACCGTCTCTGATCTGACGGCGACCTCTGCTTTCTTTCGGAGTCTTGCCGTGCGGCACCCCAAAAAGAAAACGGGACGGGACGGGAACGCCGACGGGCAACACTGTTCATGTTCAAAACCCTAAGGGCGTGTCCAGCGCGTACGTTTGATTGCGGTTGGGTAAGGTGCCTCACGGATCAGGGCATGGAACATACAGTTCCGAACAGTCTTCGTCCGAACTTCCACCACACTGTACCACGTGGTTATCTAATTTTCATACGTCAAAAACGTTTTGCAAATCACTCTACCACTCTGGCTGTCCGAACTTTCAGAAGTTCGGAACTGTATGTTCCACGTCCTCAGAAGGATCAATAACGAATCTAAAACGGTCGGGTATGGTTCTGACCAAAAACGTACGCGCTGGACACGCCCTTATATTTGGTGCGTCAAGTACAATACAACACTTTCTGTTCATGCTCTACAAACAACGTATGGTGGTGGGTGGCCCCACTGAATGTACTGTAATAGCTTAGTGAAGAACTTGACAAATGGGCGAATGATCGTCAAGAATGTGCTGGGCACAATGAGATGTGCACACGACACCAGAAGGTGGGCAAGACGAGTGTCATCGTCTACTGATACGGTAGTTTATAGGAGGGTGCACCATGGGGGGTGTGTGTGAATGTGAAGCATGATACACTGTAGATCCATACGATAATAGACAGCTTCATAACACGGGGGCTGGGTCAAGACTCAAGACTATGGGGCTGGGCTTCCCTGCAACAGGGAAAGCAGGCATTGAGAACGAGGGAGAAGTGAGGACGCCTGTAGTGTACTGATGGTGAAGGAGATACTGTATGAGAGAGAGAGAGCATGGGGATGAGACCAAGCAGACAAGATTACAAAACTATTCGAACGAATTGCAGAGGAAGCGAGGGAGAGTGTGTGTGTGTGTGTGTGTGTGTGTGTGTGTGTGTGTGTGTGTGTGTGTGTGTGTGTGTGTGTGTGTGTGTGTGTGTGTGCGCGCGCGCGCGTGCGTGCGTGCGTGCGTGCGTGTGTGCGTGCGTGCGTGCGTGTGTGTGTGTCTGTGTGTGTGTGTATGTGTGTGTGTGTGTGTGTGTGTCTGTCTGTCTGACTGTCTGTCTGTGTGTCTGTGTGTGTGTCTGTGTGTGTGTATATGTGTGTGTCTCTGTGTGTGTCTCTGTGTGTGTGTGTGTGTGCGCGCGCGCACGCGCGCACACGCTGGCATGCAGGAGAGGAGAGGGGAGAAAGGGGTGAGGGAAGGAGGAATTGGTAGAGAGAGCTGCGACCTGGAAAAACTTACGGAGATCGCAACAGCAACTCCAAATCTGCAAGGGAGGTACTACCCTACCCCACATCCCCACCTCACAACCCCACCTCTCATGTTTGATTACTGTTGCTGCCCGTCCCTGCAGCAGCAGCAGCGCCACCATGGGCAGCAGCAGAAACACCAGGCGGCGAAGCATCACCAGCGCCAGCAGCATTGGGGGAGGAGATGCGGAAGGAAACCTGAGGGGAAGAGGAGCCGTTTCTGCCAGGAGCGAGAGACAGGGAGGAGCTAGCGGGCCGAGACGGGGGCGAGAATACCCCTCGAACGGCGTGACTGGCCGGGGAGTGGGCAGAGGTAGCGGTGGTAGTGGAGGCAGGCGCAGCAGCAGAGGGCAGGCGAGAGGGCGAGTCTGGTTCTGACATGCTCATGGACTGAGGCGGTGGGGGGGAGGATGGGGTGCTGGCCCTGCAAAAAACACCACAGGGGAATGAAGGAATAGAGAAGGAATGCAAAAGTTTTGGTACGTTTGGGCTGGCGCAGTGGCATGTCTGCCCCTACAGCAGGTGGACACGTGGAATGGTTTGATAAGAGAAGGTAAACAAGGGCAATAATCACATGGATCGACAAGGAGCAGAGAGAGCAAGCAAAAGGGAGGAGGAACCTACGCTGTGCGGGGGGAGGGTCTGCTGGCACGTTGAGAGGCAACATACGGTGGCGAGTAGGTTGAGCGGGATGGGCTGTGCAGCACAGGAATGGGTAGAGACGCATTGGAGTGCTTCGTGATCAAACTGAAACTTGGCTGCATAAGAACGTGCAGAGGCAGCATAATGCTATGTGCCAAGAAAGCGAGAGGTGTGCAGGCATGCGCGCGTGCGCGCGCGCACACACGAATGCATGTATACATAAACATGCACATGATAAGCCTTCACCCACGCCCACCACATTTGGAAACATCTGCAGAATCACCCTCTCAAAGCCTACAAGGCCTGGACTGGAACACGAAGGATCAGCCAGTCTGATTCAGGTGCAGCATAGACATTCATCTCACCCTTGAGTGCTCGTGCCTTGACTTGCTAACCGCCCACCCGAACCGCTTCCCCCTCCAAACCCCCCTGTCCCTCCCCCTCCAAACCCTCCTCCCCCACCTCCTCCTCCTCCTCCTCCTCCTCCTCCTCCGCCTCCCCCCTGCGACCGACTCCCCAACTGAGAAAACGAGCCAAAGAACCATGAACCCACACCACCACCACCTCCCCCTCCCCCTCCCCCTCCCCCTCCCCCACTAGACCCGTCTCCTCCTCCTCCCCCACCCCCCCCTCCTCCTCCGCCCCACCCCCGCCTCCTCCTCCTCCACTCCCCCACCCCCCCCACCACCCAGCGCCGCGGCAAGGCTAGCAAAGGCGGACATGGCAGAGGAAGCAGGGCCAGAGAGGAACGACCCTGATGACGACGACGACGACGACGACCCTCCATGCCCCGTCCCCGACCCGCCATCCCGCCCCCCTCCCGCTCCCCCTCCGCCCCCCCGTGCGCTTCCCCCCCCACCAGCCCCTGAGCCTTGTCCCGAGAGGGAGAAGGAGGAGGGCCAGCCCGAACCCCCGCCCTCCCTTCCGCTCTGTCCGCCTTCTCTCGCCCCTTGCCCTGCTGCTCTGCGGGCGAGGCTTGCCGTGAGGCTCGGGGGGGACACAGTGCGGGGTGCAGAGCCGGGATGGGAGGATTGCAAGCGCGGGAGGGCGGAGGAGAGGGGGGCAGAAAAGCGGTTGGAAGAAGGAGTGGAGGAGTTGCCTCCTCCTATTGCTCCCGGCCCTCCCCTGCCGAATCCAGTCACCAATACTCCTCCTCCTCCTCCTGATCCGCCCCGTTCTCCTCCTCGCTCTCCTGCTGCGTGATCCCCTGTTCTTCCCTCCATGTCTTGCAGCGAAAGTGCATTGGACGAGCGTGTAAAGGCCGACAGAAACGCATTCGGAGGAGTTAAGCTCCCTCCTCCCTCCTCCTGCCGGCTCTCCCCGAAATAAATCCCGCCAGCACCACCACTGCTGCCGCCGAACCTAATACGGCCACTCGAGCCAGCCGATCTGGTTTGGCGAAGAGCCATCTCACCTGCACCCCCGCCAGACTCCTCATCCTCTCCCTGCTGCTGCTGCTGCTGCTGGCGATGGTGTTGCCGCAAGCGCTGCTGCTGCTGGCGATCGGAGCCATGCTGGTGGCGGTGGTTGTGGTGGTGTAGGTACTGGTGCGCGGAGCGGGAGGAGAAGCCTGCTGCTGCTGCAGCGGCAGCCAGGTGCTGTAGGATTCGCCTCTCCAGCTCTGAATCCTCAGATAGCTCTGCTAGCTGAGGAGGAAGGGTAACCAGGGCAAGGACGAACGGTGGATAATGGACATGGGGAAGCAAGGGGAGTGAACACGGGGAAGAAAGGTGAAGGTGACGGTACAAGCAAGGCAGGCACGGGTGAAAAAAGAGCGGCCGCCCCGGCCGAAACGCCTTGAGATGAACCATGATGCAGAATGGCGCAAGCACGCGTGCAAGCAGAATACGCACAAGCAGCAGCACAATTAGCAGAAGAACACGTATGCGCAGCAGCACGCAGAATAAGCTGCAGAACACGCACTAACAGTAGCTCAAGAAGCAGCAGAACATGCACGAGCACACACAGTGGCAGCAGCAGCAGCAACAGCAGCAGTACCCACCCGTTGCTGCAGCGCTGCAAACTCCTCCAGAGCAGCGCGGTTCATGTGCATGCGGGAAGACGCTGCTGCCGCCGCTGCCGCCTGCTGCGCCCTCATCGCCCTCTCCGCTGCACACGCTGCCAGCAGCTCTTGACTGTTGGAGGAGAATGGGTGATGGAAGGAGATAGGGAAGGGGGGGGGGGGGGGGGAATCAAGTAAAGGGGAAGCGGGGGGGAGGCGACAGTAGGAGTGGGGGCGGGGGGTAGTTTCGGCATGTCTTCTAATGCAGGCTGGTTCAGAGACTAAGGCGTGGTGAGCGGAGGATAAGAGGCTGCGTTTAGAGCAAAGCTGGACGCGCAGCAGGAAAAAACGGGGCCTCGCTTGAGCTGCCATTCGGTTTAAATGGGTTGGTGGAAGAACGAACTCAACACAGGCAAGCGTCGTTGACTCACCCGTGCAAGGGACACATGTATGGTGTGGACGCACGCACCTGTCAGGGTCCTTGAGCACTAGAGTGCGCCAACACATGGGGCAGTCCTTGCTGCGCTGTGCCCTGCAGTAACACACACACGCAACACCCATGCACGCACACGCGTGCACACACACGTGCACACAGAACGGTCCATGTCCAATGGTTATGCCATATTCTGGCCCACATTCGCTCTCAAGAATGAAAAGACCGCCGTCTCCTACCCTGACCCAGCACCCCCCTAATCTAGCCCTTCCAATTCTTTCGACCTCCCTCCCAGCCTCTGTCAACCTCCTTCAATCAAGTGCCCCTTCCCTCCTGACCCTCTCATATATAACAACCAACCCAAGTTACCATTCAAGAATGCACTGCAGGTGGTAGTGGTGGTTGCACGTGGTTGGCTGCACACCAGGAGCGAAAAATGGTGACAGGAAATACAGACATGGAGAGGAAAGGAGCAGGTGCGGGGAAAGGGGCGATGTGTGATCAGCAATTCCAAGGACCACGGTTTCCACGTTGAGGCAGGTATGAAACACCTTGACTTCCCTCCTCTGAACCCATTTGAAGCCCGGCCAAAGCAGACGGACGGCGTTTGGCTATCAGGAGACATATAACCCTGCCTGCCTCTTTGCAACCTCAGCTCTGACCTAACGTGTGCGGCTTCTCTCATCCAGCGTGAACGACGGGAATGCCCAGCCTCTTGCCATTGCTGCCACGCCACTTCAGAGGGATCTCTCACATCTCGCTCCAGACTCTTCTTGATTCACCACCCATATTTCCGTTCCAGGAGTCACCACCACAACCCATTCGCTCTTCTAGCACTCACAACGAAGCGCCCCTTTTATCCGTTAGAAGCACGCTCGGCGGTAACCACTCGCGGTGGACGGTTCCTTACTCACTCACTCGTTTAAAGAACGCTCGGTAAGCTCACACACGCACACACCCACACAGACACAGACTCACGGTGGAGGGTTCGTCGGGCGTGAAGTCGTCGAGGCATATGCTGCACGCGTCGTCCGCGGCGTCCTGCAGCCCCGCCTCCACAAACGCTGCAGCGGAACTGAACTTCGCCACTACGTCCTCCTCCTTCTGCTCCTCCTCCCCCTCCCCTTCCCCCCTTTCCCCCTCCTCCTGCTCCTGCTCCTCCTGCTGCTCCTCCTGCTGCTCCTGCTCCGCCTTATCCTCTCCCTCTTTGTTCAGCGTGCCTCCCCCCCCTCCCGCCGCTCCGCCCTCTGCGGCCCCCTTTTCCGCCAACGCCGCCGCTGCTGCCTCCGCAACAGCTGCAGCAGGTGTTTCTTCTCCGCCAATGGCAGAATCCAACTCAGCGTCCGGCGCAGTTCCCCCGCTCCGAGCTCCTCCGCTCTCGCCTCCTTCCGCTTCTTCCCGGCTCCGCATCGCCGCTTCCTCCGCTTCCGCTTTCCGCCGCTGCGCAACTCCTTCCGCTCCCCCTTCCGCTCCCCCTTCCGCGCTGGCCAGTGCGCCTGCAGGGGCTACAACTACATCCGAAGGTGCCGGCGTCGTTTCGCCGACGTCAGAATGGCCTGTCGCAGATGCGACGCTGGGCAGCTGCGACGCTTCGTGGTTACCGTTCGCAAACGCTGCGACGTCAGGTTCGCGAGCAGCTGTAGCGACGTCAGCCGTGGTGTGGGTGGGGGCTGAAGCTTGGGATCCGGCCATGCCAGATAGGGCAAGGCTCCTTAACGCACAGGAAGCTATTTACAAAAAGGCGGGAAACAGTGCGGACATGGATCCCGAAACAGTGCGGTCGAATATGTGAATAAAAATAAAGTACGGACGGGGAAGAAGTGGGATGGGAGGGGTGGGAAAAGCGCGGAGGGTGAGAGAAAGAAAGAACGGACATGGCGCACGAGAGAGAAGGGTGCGGCGGTACGAAGCAACGACGCTGGGGACGTAAAAAGAAAGAAAAGAAACAGAATACGATGGGGAGGGGGAATACGATGGGGAGGGAGGGCTGGATGGATAAATATACACGGTGACTACGCGCCACAGTACGACACTCACTTGACCGGCGCTCGTCCAGGCACTGCTAGGCGGCAATGAACCGAGACGACTTTCTCCTTAGGGCGACCATCGCCACCGAGGGATGCGTGACCTAACGGATCGAAAGTCGTGATTTGCAACCAGGGAACATCGACAGGTGTCCGGATCTAGCTGAATAGCCCGAAAACCGGAACCGGAACGTCCTAGGAGCTGTCGAACTGCAGCCAGATGTGTAGTCGGGTCTTGAGTCTTGTCTAGTATCGACGCTCAAAGTGGCGGATGAAATCCCAGCAGAACTGGCATCGGCTGGAGAGGTGTTTCCGCCATGGTGGCAAATTGTGATGGTTGCTTGCCCTGCGTGTCAGCTCAGCAGCAGAGCAACAGCATTCTGGGTGTGCTGCCAATGGTGGACGAAGGGAATGTGGTTCGCTGGAATGGGATGGGCCTTGGAGCTGGGTGGGATGGGATGAGAGATGGGCTGATGGGATGGGACAGTGGGAGGGAGGAGGACCTCGGGCTTGACGTCAACCTTGTCGCCTCGCCACCGCCCCTCCCTGCGACATTCCAGTCCAGTAGTGTTCCTCTCACAGTGGCGGCAGCATCACACCAAGTCAAACCTAGGGCAGGAGGTTGCTCCCTCGAGCTTGTCAGAACAGGCTCGGCGTTGTGGCCCGAGGGCTGGATGGGCACTTTCCCCGATCAATTGTGGAACCGAGGAGCAGGCGCCTAGAGAGTTCTGGAGCCTTGGGTCTGACCCGAGGGTCTTTCGGGAAGACCCGCGGTGGAAAAAAATGTTTTGGGCCTTGCGATCTCTGACGGCTGCTTGACTGGATACGCACGACGAGATTTTAAAATACGTCGGCGCGCAATGTTTCCGAACGGAGGACCAGAACGTCGTCCGCCAATGCAGAGTCTCCATTCACTTGTACGGTTCAAAATTAACTGTTTGGGTACACGACCGTCAGAATTACACGACTGGCTTCTTCGACCTTAGGTCTGCCTCGGGTATGACACTCGCTCCAGAATAACCCTTATAACAAGAGGTGCATTTATCTGGCAATTCGTAGGGATGTCAACATCTTACTTTGTTCAGACGAGGGTTGCTGCAACTGGATCGGAACATATTACTTTGTTCAGGGTGCTACAAAAGTATTACGGAGATATAGGGGCTCCAATTCGACCGACAGAGGGTGGGTCGGGAACAATAATATGGAGCACAAAACTCTCTCAAAGAAACAGTTTCCACTTGGGGGCCTTCACAGCCGTGCTCGTTATGGACTCTCCAAACAATCTCAAGGGGTACCTCAAAAATCGGAGTCTATAACGAGTACGAGCAGCGGTTACATGAAAATGAGCTAAGAAAATTCATATGGGAAGGGCAATTAGTCCAGCACGTACTGATACGCATAAATGAGAGACGTTCGCCAACACCCACTGACCCTCTTCACCTAGTAAATTTTACCAAAGCGAGCATATGCATTATAGCACCACTGCCTCACAAAGCCAAACCAAGTCTAATGCTACCTAGCATGCTATGCTACTGCAGAATTGTGTTATAACTCAACCACTACCCACTGAGTTAAAAGGGCTTGTTAATAGTGGGTCAGTGCGCCCATAGCCTCCCAAGCTTTGCACACATGGCCCTTCCCCGAGGATCTTTGTTATGAATGGAACTACCGAGTAGCACGGAGGGCAATAGCGAAACTGTGAAACAGTGAATGACAATAAAATGAAAGACAACACAATATATAGGAAACCTAGGGCGATCCTGGACGTAGGATCGGAAGGTTCAGGAAAGGTATCGAAGGGCCTCGATGTGTCGAAGCGAGGTCCGGAAAGGCCCAGGAGGCTCGAACTGAAAGGTTTGGAACCCTATCGCTAGTTCGGGACTGTTCGAGTCGTACGCCCTGTAGCAAGCCTCAGTAAGGAATTACTAATTCCTTACACTCTCTCCCTTTCTAGAAAACTACACAAATAAACAAAACTACACACACTCTAAATGAATCTCATCGTAGTGAAGACACCACAGTTGAGAATCTTGAGCTTCTTCAAGGAAACTCCATCCAACGGTCGAAACACGTCGAAACAATCGCCGTCGATCGTAGCCGTCGAATCTTGGTCAAATTACCCAGATAACCAAACGGGCAGTAGGGATACTACCGCACCACAACTTCCTTGGCCCCAGCGAGTCCTTCGCTGAGAATTACAAACCCATTCGTCGTGTACTGTATCCGCACAGTTACACAACGTTATTCACGCTCCTGCAAGTTGGCGAGCCGGATTTGCTAAATGCGCCAAACTTATCCGTAGCTCCGTATCTGTACATAGATTCTCGTTTAATTCCACTTGAGTCGTGACACTCGCAGAAAACGCGTCCGTGTTTCGCGGAATCAACGAACTCCAACTATTCGTCAAATGCGAGATCATTCGCGACACATGGGAGAACACGCGTTGGTGTCTCACGAAAGTCAGCGAAGTCCATCAGCATATCGACGAACGCTCAATCAGTCCAGTTACACTAGTCGATGTCTCCATACGCGGTTCATGAAAACACGCATTGAACGTTCGCAAACACCTGCGAAATTCCTGAAAGGCCAACTTGAATCAGCCTGTCGATTCAGTCAGTCAAACCACATCTGTCCGTCAATGCTCATGCAGCGGATGCTAAACTATCGAGGGGAATTTTTTTAAAAAAAATTGCTGCGCAGCTGCTCTCTCCCCCCTCAATGAAAAAAAAAATATTATGTCGTCGATGCCGAAAATACCTTGCTTCAAGTTTCTTTAGACCATAAAATTAAAGTATCTTCAAACTCTGCTCGTCGGGACCAGTCTCTGCGCGACCCTATAACGCAGGGCAGCTGCGCCACGTAGACTTTGGCTCTGTCCGACACCGTATATAAATATGCAGCTTCTCAACTACCGTCGATCTGCTCCGTATTGTTATCCTCTGTAGAAATTTTCACAACTCAACTTGATTGGTGTGTCGTGCAGACGTTCACCGATCGCGCGGCTACGGCAGGTACCCAAAAAAAACTCGGGTACAATTCTCAGATACGAAAAACGCATTTTCTGCAGTTTTACTGACTAACCATGCTGGTATTTGAACCAACGCCAGCTCGGTAGGTACCCGTGACCCCAGCTACCGCTCCAGCCAAAAACATGAAGAATTCCTACCCGAAAAATACCCGATGCACCGACGTTCACCCATCATTGCGCCCGTCCAGGTAAATCCTCGAACGAGTCCTCGCAGCCGAATCTTCGATTATAGCCCCGCAACTCAGGAATAATCTTTGAAGACTCCCGCGTGACTCCAAATTTTCTGTGACGGCAAAACGCTTCTCCCACTGCAACAGTAACCCTTGTCTTCCCTAAGCTCCATTTGATGAATACACTCCAGAGCAGGAGTGAATCCGCCTTATCCCTGTACTCAAATAAGTGCAAACGCTATCGTAGTTGGGAGAATTAATCAGTCTAATTTGCGCGCAACCGCTTTGCAGCTTACGTAAGGGATTCTCCTTCCCCTCCCTGAAAAAACCGTCTCTCAAGAAATCTGCTCCAAACAGCTGCAAATTTCTTGGGTTTTCTGTTGTTCGGTTACTGCTACTTGCGATCCGCGCATAGTAGTCACGTTTAGCACATAGAGAGGAGGGTTTTTTCGCTCTCTGAGCAGCGAGGGGAGGTTTAGTGTTCATCTAGGTTAAAGCAAGGGTCTCAAGAAGCAAAAAACCAAATCCAAAGGTTTTGGAAACCCAACCGAAATTGACCGGGTTATCCAAAAGCCCCTGCGACAAGCAATGACGGAAAATGGGTGAGTCTGATTGGTCCAACACCACCACCCAAAGGGTGGACGATCCTCTCCCTCCTTATCTGTGCAACCATTTGGAGCATGTGCTAATGCACTTGACACCCTCAGGCTCGCGGTAAGCTAGCCCCCGCCATCTGCTTTAAGATTTAGGAAAAACATGTAGGGGGCCTAAGCAATGACAGCGCACTTAGCATTTATTGTTCCGGTTACAAAGAGAGGCAAAATTTGCCCCTTTCGCCAGCGTCACGCGCCACACCACCCGCTCCTCTCACGCGAATCACACCCATTGCGTGCCCATCCGCGTCAGACGCTATCTTTGCCACACGTCACGCAATTCGCCCTCGTCACACCCCCCCAATTCTTTGTCGGCCCCATATTGCCCCCCTCTCGGTTTGGCGCGTATAGCACACGTCGCACTAGTCTCCGCCACGCTCCCACTTCGACACGCCCCTCGTCCAGAGCATAGCAACACAAACACGAGCGAAATGCGGCACGCGCGCCTCTGCGTTTCTGCTACTAGCCTAGCCGCCTTGCTCCCTGCCATTCCGTCGCCCCGCTCTGTCTCCCACAACCCCTCGCCATGTTTTCTCACCCCCCCCCCCCCGCCCCACTCCCACGCCATGCTCTCCCTCCAAAGCCCCTCAGATAGAAGTGTGGATGTGGCGTGTGCGGGGAGATTGGCAGAGACTCGCGGAGAGGCGTAGAAGGGGGCAACGGCGGATACTCGCGTGGGAGGGGCGTAGAGGGGGGGAACAACAGATAGGAGCATGGGGGGAGGTGTAACATATCGCCCTACGAACCTCCCCTCCTAGTCTAACTATCGCGACTTATCTGGACGTTCCTGGGTTCCCCTTGCGCAGGAAGTTGCAGGAACATATTTGGAATGTCGGGTGAGGTTGGATAGGTTTGGGATTGAAGGTTGGGAATTTATGTTTGGGTGATAGGGTTGGAGTGGTGGTTACCACTCCAACACCAAGTGACAGGCTGGATTTGGGTTGGGCAGCAATGATTCCTATTGGTTGCAATTCCAACCAATGCACATTTAGCAACCCAAGATAAGTTTGCACACCTCAGCAAACTGATTCCAGCTCACTACAAATTCCCTGGTTGGGAAATCCCAACCCATGCCACATGGGCAAGGCCCACAACTGGTGCACCACCCCCTTGGCCATGGAGGAGGTGGTTGCACCCCAAGGGGTCTAGGAAGTGGGAGGGCTCTTGGAGCTCATTCTTCACTTTCCTTCCCCAATACTTCAATATTGGAAGAAGGATCCTCCTCCTCTCTAATTCCTCCAACCGCTATCTCTACCACAAAGGACTTCGCCAAATCTTGGCTATTTCCTTGTCACCTCCAAGTTCCCCTTGAAGTTCAAGCCTACTCCTAGTTCTAGTTAGGAGTGCTCTATCATTGTATTCTGCTGTTTATAAACCGGTGTTGCTATAAACCGGTGGATGTTATAGGAGGAGTAAAGGGGGGGAAGGGCGAATAGGAGCGTGGGGAGAGGCAGGGGGGAACGGCGGATAGGAGAGTGGAAGGAGGCGTAGAGGGGGGGAAGGGCGGATAGGAGCGTGGGAGGAGGCGCAGAGGGGGGGAAGGGCGGATAGGAGCGTGGGGGGAGGAGTAGAGGGGGGGGAAGGGCGGATAGCAGCGTAAAGGGGAGGATGGGCGGACACCAGTGTCACGATGCTGTGTAGAGGGGGGTGGGGGTTGGATAGCCATGTGGGGGCACGGTTTACAGGGGGGATGGGTAGACAGCAGCATGCGGATGCGGTGTAGATGGGGGGATAAGCGGATAGGAGCGTGTGGATGCGGCGTAGAAGGAAGGAAGCATGGAATAGGCGTGTTGTGAGGCAGAGAAGTTAGGGAGAGAGGGGGGGAGGAGCTCGATGACGGCAGCTAAAACTTCCTCTCCTCTCACCTCCTCTCCCCTCACCTCCTCTCCCCTCACCTCCTCCCCCCTCACCTCCTCTCCCCTCACCTCCTTTCCCCTCACCTCATCTCCCCTCTGCTCCATTCCCCTCACCTCCGCTCCCCTCACATGAATCCTTTGTTCCCCCTCCCTGCCCTCATTCTTACCCCCCCCCACTCCTACGACTACTCCCATGTTGTGCCTCGTGCTTCTAATTTCACCCCCTCGCTTTTCACCTCCGTTTCCCCTCCCCCTCTGCTCCCATGCTGTCTCAATTTCACCCCCTGCTCCCATTCTCAAACCCGCTTGCTCCCATTCTTACTCCCCATTAGCCCCTGCTCCAATCGGATACTTTGGCCGCATGGTTATAGCGGATACGGCTGCTGGTTGCTGCTTCAAGGGCATTCTTTGGTGCTCTGCGCCCCTGTACACTACCGTAATATCATTAGACGGTACACTTTATGCTTTCAAAGTTGCATAGATCAATGTACTGTTTTTTAGATTGTCGTCGAGTAGTTTACCCTGAAAGTGTTTGTGGTTCGTAACTAATGAATGTATCAAGTGGTTAAAACGGCCTAAAATTGTGAGATACCATATTGTTTTGATTTGTTCTGGGCTGATTTCTTTATTAGTTACGCTGGTGCAGTGTTTGTCTGGGTAGCGAGCGGCTGTAGGTGGGGCTTCAAGGCTCTTGACCCTATTTGTCAGGGAAGTGAGGAGCCAATCCCGAGGGTGTTGTAGTACATGATTTCGCTTTTGACAGGGTGTTGTTCTGGTAAAATATGCTTCACGTGTCACATCTGTTGTCGTGTAATATGCCCAAATACAAATCTATGGATCTTTTGAACACTTCCTCCATTACCTGTCACATTTCCACTTCGTCGCTTGTACCTGCGAGCAACATCGCTCAAGCCTAGCGAGCTGCATCTCATCACGTTGGCGGTGTTGTCCCTTCGTTTAGGGTAGAGGGGCGATTTTTCTGTCGCTTGGCTCTCGCTCACTTCGCTACCATCGTAATCCAAAACCTTGGGTTTTGAAAAATCGCTTCTTGGGATCCTTGCTTTAGTTCGTCTCTCATTGGATCGCGTTTCACAATTTCATTGGTTACACATTGTACCTCGGCTTTTTGCTGTTCTCAGCAACTGTTCCCGAAAATCTCCATCAACTACAAGGCACGTCGCTGAACGAACCTGGAAATAGAATGAGCCTCGGGTACCGTCAATTTCTGACGGCAAAATCAACAACCAACTTATTTTTCAGACAATCCCATATTGAGTATTGGCGTCATGTTTTATCTGTCTTAGGGTTGCGGTCGATTAAATCGTCTTAGGGTTGCGGCTCTCAGAGTAGCGAATTGACTAGAATGGTAAGGAATTACGATTCCTTACTGGGGCTCGCCATAGTGAGTACACACGAACCCTTCGCGTCCGCAGCCTTGGCCTTCAAGTCACGCGCCAAACTAGACCCCGCGAACCTATTCGGCCCCAACTTGATCCCGAGTCGCTCCGAACCCATTTCGTCACCGTCACCATCGGGACTCTCGGCCCTTGACTGGTCCAGCCCTCGACATTCAACCCTGGTCAACACACTTACCGTAAACGCCCGGATAGAAGACCCAGGCGAATAGAAGACCCTAGGGTCTATTATCCATATGCTTTCTTATCAATTGGTACTCTGTTTATAAGACATTGATATTGTATATGTATGATATAAGACCTTCCCAGGGTCGTGTATTTGGAATTTGTTGCTGCAATGTGTTAAATTATATATATTTTATATATAATTGTTGGCTTGGTAGTTGTGCTACTTACTGAATCCTACTGTAGAGAGGACTATCCCCCTCCTTGTATCTCCTTCTCTTCTATTCCAAATCTCTCTCTTCTCTCGACATATTCTCTCCTTCCTAAACCTCTCGTCATTCCATGGCTTCCCTAGCTACCTAATTACTTTAACATGGTATTAGAGCAGGTTCAACCTGCTGGACCTTCTTCCCACGCTTCGGCCGCACACTCTTCCTCTCTCTCTCTCTCTCTCTCGCTGCCATTCCGGCCGCGTCATGCTGCTGTGGCGGCGTCGTCGTGGTGCCGGCCGCGTTGTGCTGCCGCGACGGTCTCCACGCTGCTGCCGTGGCACCCTCGTCGCGCTGTCGTGGCGTTGACGTCCAGCCGTGGCGGTGTCGTCGTGCTGTCGCGGCGGCGTCGACGCACCAGATCACGATCGGCAGCGGCAGCGCCGGGCTAGCCATGGCGTCGCGCTGACGATCCAACCCCCACCCCTTCCCCCTTCCCCTCCTCTGTCTTTCCCTTCCTCTCCGCCGCAGCTGCTGGCGACCTCGTGCCGTCCTCCCCCTCGTCGTCTCAGGTTGAGCCACACCGCCATTGCCTCAGGTGCCGCACCCGTCGTCGCCAGGTGCCTCGACGCCGCCGCCGCCGCTGCGACCCGCCGTCGACGTCGCCACCTTGATAGCCGAGGGGTCGACCGACTGGTCGACGCCACTGCTGCTGCAGGGAATGGGGTTGCAAGGACGTGGAGGTGCTAGGGGTGGGATGGGCTTGCCACTACCAAGCCTAGGGGGTGTGTTAAATTATATATTTTTATATATAATTGTAGGCTTGGTAGTTGTGCTACTAAGAGCGTGTTCCTACCAGCCTCTTCCCAAGCAACCTCTTCCCAGACTCGCGTGCTACAGTGTCGCAAAATTTGACGCAAAATGTTTTAGTGCGATTCCGCGAAGTGCGAAGTGAGATTTGGCTTCCCGAGATTCAGGGGTGTGTTTTAAACCTCTTTTCATACGAGCAGATTTTCAGACAAGCACAAATCTCCACAGTTAATTTTCAACGCCAGCTGGTTTTATGAGGTTGAGAGCGATGGAACGCAAATATGAAACGGGAGTATTCCGAAAAGTGGTCCTGGGAACACGCTCTCAAGGTCGTGCGTGCGTCTGGGAAGAGGTTGCTTGGGAAGAGGCTCGTAGGAACACGCTCTTACTGAATCCTACTGTAGAGGAGACTATCCCCCTTCTTGTATCTCCTTCTCTTCTATTCCAAATCTCTCTCTTCTCTCGGCATTTTCTCTCCTTCCTAAATCTCTCGCCATTCCATGGATTCCCTAGCTACCTAGTTACTTAAACACAATGCTACTGCCGCTGGCCAAGAATGGTCCACAATTCGCCGCCTGAAATTGCTTAGGCAGCAATTTTCTCGCAAGCGCACCATGCCGTAATGATTGCGGCCGAATCGCAACATTCCTGTTGGCCCACAACTCGATATGAACGTGAGACAGTAATAAGACGTTATACATGCATTTTTTCGTAAACTTAAATGAGTTCCGTTTATAAGTTCCGTCTATAAACCTCCAAATTCTTAGGGGGTATTGGACAAGACCCATGGGTCTTCTATCCCGACGAATACTGTATATATTCCCTAGGCCCTTATTTGTATCGACACTCAGTAATCACGTTCCCCTTATTGAATACTGCGCTATTCTCTGAGTTATAATCTATAACAGCTGGTATCAGAGCTATGTTCCTGCCCATTAGGCTTCCGGTAGGGGAGCAGACCCTATCAGAGAAGGGTGCGGAAGGATGCTGATGACGAGCGGACGACGCGGAGATTAATTACGCTGTCATTGGATGTCGTCGGATCTTGTCGGATGGACGGTTGGGATTAGCCGGTCCTCCCCTTCCCCGGTCGTGGTCGTGATGTCAGATCACTACCTCAGCCACTATGTAAGGGGGTGAAGAAAAAAACCGATCCATTCCTGACTGGGTTTTGCTGTGTGAACTGGGCATAGGTGAGGCCCACAATCACGTGAACGTCGGCGCACCATCAGTTGCTACCACTCACTGTCATGCTGGTGGCTCTGCTGTTCGCTGGAGAAGAGAGCGAGAGGGGGGAAGGCAGGCAGGAGGGGGGGAGGGTGACGTATAAGTACTGGGATCACCCTCGAGTTGTAGGAGCACCACCAGTTGCTGCCGCTGTCATGGTGGCTGTGACATTCGCAGGGGAGACGAGGGGGGGGGAAGGGGGGTGGGGAGGTAAGGCAGAAGTACTGGGATCACCCCAGGGATGTCTATGCATGTTGGTGGCTGTGACGTTTGCTGGAGAGATGGGAGGGGAAGTAAGGACGAGGTAGAATGGCCAAGTTATTAGGACTGTAGTCAACCTAGGCACTTTGGGACGAGCAGACGATTCCCAAGCGAAGGCGGCGGAGGAAGCAGCACCCAAGCAACAGATGGGGAAAGAGCCGCATTTGACCATGCCCGGGTGGCATTTGGGGAAGGAGAAGCAATCGACCATACCTGGGTCACAGGTGGGGAAGTCATCGATGGTTTTGCTGGGGCGTGGTTGGGAGGGCAGATGCAGGAGTAGGAGCCCTTGCCATCATTGATGCATGTGCCCACGGAGCAGGGGTTCTTGAAGTACGACCCACACACATCCACTGCCACAATGGCAAAGGGAAGGATGGGCACGAGAGGGACGGGTTATGGAAGCCAAAGGGCATTGGCCATACATGTTAAAATGTGACGTACTAGATGTATCTGACAGAAATTCGTTTGGTCAATCATTGCATGCTACATGAAATTCGTTTTGACATTCGTTTGTTTGTTTCATTGCTATAAGCCTGCCCATCATTATCAGGTTTAGGGATAAAAACATGTCTTACCATAGGACATGTCTCACCATAGGCGCACGTCTCACCATAGGCACATGTCTCACCATAGGCGCATGTCTCACCGTAGGCGCATGTCTTGGAGCCAAAACCATTGGAAACCTCCACAAAGGGTTGCACGGCCACTTTGTGGATTGCGCAGCTGCACGAGTTGTTGCTGTCCTTGGGGACGGGCTTGCATGGGAACCAGCCCCACGGGTTCATGCTGGGCTGGAAATCACCGTCCGCCTTGAAACTCTTGCTGCCACATGGGTCCCTGGGAACTGGAGGGGAAGGAAAAGGGATGGATTTCGTGGTGGAACGGTGGTGGTTGCATGCCTCACTCTTGACAGTGGGGTAGATGCCTCACTGTTGACAATGGGGTAGATAGATGCCTCACTCTTGACAATGGGGTAGATGCCAGGCAGCACGTTGATGCCACACACGCCATCCCCTCCCTGAATGTCCATGCGCATGTGGCCCCTGTCGCCCCACTCCACTCCCCACGAGTTGCGGATGATCCAAAACGGAGGAGGCACTTGCTGCTGCACACTATCCCCTACACCAACCGAGTAGCCAATAACGAGTACAACGTGGTTCAGCTCGCCAGAGTAGCAGCTAGGATCTTGATACTTGTATTTCTGCCAGAGAATACAGAAAGCGCAAGCAGTAAAACAACGGGGGAAGGTGATTGAGAAAGTTGTGATCATACCAGCAAGACAACTGCAGTTGCGAAGGAACAGCAAGGTGCATTATCCCTCTAGTTAGTTCAATTGCTTGCTAACCCCCTCTGCTACTACCCCTGCTCCTGCCCCTGCTCCTGCTCCAGCTCTTGCTCGTGCTCCACTTGCCTCCAACACTCCTTCGCTGGGATTCTTGCCGACTGGCATGTGGCCAACGCCAGATCAACCCGTCGACTATCCACTGTCTATTCTCTATTCTCATACGTGTTTGTGCTGCACCTTCAAGCTTCCCTATACTACCCTGACATAGTTAAAGCGTGAGTGTGTATGACTGATACGCACCCCATCGGAAGTGGCGAACGTGGGAGCCGAAGCCTCGATGTGAACCACCACTGGCTGCCGCTGCACTGCCAGCATGAGCCCCACATACCCCTTGAACCACGTGCGCTCAAAGCCGTGCAATGGATAGTATGTGGCCTGGACGGGTGGATAAGGACAAAATATGCTAAGTCAAGTGGGCTAAGATATATGGAAACGAAGAGTGGGAAATCAACCGCCAGGAAGAGTGAAAAAAAAAAAAAAAAAAAAAAAAAAAAAAAAAAAAAAAAACAACAACAACAACAACAACAACAACTCAGCTCGTTTAA
The DNA here is from genome assembly GCA_027943415.1 of Closterium sp. NIES-67. Classification (NCBI taxonomy): domain Eukaryota; kingdom Viridiplantae; phylum Streptophyta; class Zygnematophyceae; order Desmidiales; family Closteriaceae; genus Closterium; species Closterium sp. NIES-67. The sequence goes on along the minus strand of BQMB01000577.1, from coordinate 73,809 downwards.
CCTTCCACGGGTTCGCAGACCTAGACACATGCCACACAAACACCCCTTTGCGCATGCTTCCAGCCACGAATGCGACACACTTACTGTGGCAGTTAAAGTAAGACCACCGCGAGGCAGAGCAAGAAGCCTTTCAAAGGCCTCTGTTGGGGAGCCCCCCGTGGTGCACTGATCTGCTTCCGTGGTGAGCCCCATGGCTACAAAGAGTGAGGCCACTGACAACTGTGGCACGCCTTTGTTCGTTGCGATGCCGTATGCTGCCTCTGCGCTCGCCACCACTGCGAATGCCCAGCAAGCGTCTGAGAAGCAGATGGGACAGCACAGCACGCACAGGACACAGTGAAACAATTAGAGAGGATGTTGTTTTATGCCTATACAGAAAGATGTGAATGTGAGAATGAACACAAGCAAACCCGCCCTTTCCCTACTAAACCCTCATGGCAAAACTTACGTCCTGATTCTCCTTACCTTGCTCCCTGAGTTTCTCTTTCCTTACCTAGCTCCATTCTCTTCTCCCACTATCACCCTCGCTCCCTCCTTGCCCCTCCCCTCCACTCTCGCCCTCCCCCACCCCCCCAACCCACTGCAGGCTTGCTGGTCCTTGACACGCCAAGCCCACCCCACACCTCCCTCCCCCTGTCCCCCTCTGCTGGCACTCACTGCATGCCTGCTGGTGCTTGCCTCCCTCCCTCCCCCGCACCATCCCTCCCCTTGACCCCTCCAGAGGCACTCACTGCAGGCCTGCTGGTCCTTGACAGCCCAGGCGAGCCAGGGCGCATCCCAGGAGGAGGGGTCGCGCATGAGCCACGCGTCCTGCTGCCCCGACTGGGTCATCGTGTACGCCGCACTCACGTACCGCGTGAACGGACTCGCTCTAGTGGGCCAGAACGAGGATGGTGACAGTGCGAGGCCCACGGCTGACTCCAAGTGGGGGCGGGGAGGGTGACGGGGGAGGGGGAGAGGGGAGGAGGAGAGGGGAGAAGGAGAGGGGAGTGCAGTCAGCTTTGAGAGACTGACTTTGAGGCTGCATACTTAGAACCTGAGCTCTTCATCGACAACATCAAAATATCAATAACAGGAAGCTTGGTGCACCGAGGTACCTCGAATGACAGGTACTGTCCTGGATTGTGTGGGAAATGAGAATCCTGTTGACACAGCAGTGCAGAACAATGGAGTGAAGAAGGGAAACATCCGGAAAAGAATTACCAGATGGCTCCACTTTTGATTTCCTCGGCCCCGCTGGCACAGCAAGAGTGATGTTACGTGTAATTTCAGCTCCTCCAGATGGCAAACGAGTCAGAGAAATGGCAATTAAACACTACATTACACTACACTACATTACGTTGAAAGCTCTGGCGTGAAGGAGAAAAGTTGCAAAAAAACTGTTCGGCTCACCTGTTTCGATGAACGACACCAGGATAGCATGTTGCTGGAAAGGCGCAACTGAAGACGCCACGAACCCAAAGTAGAAGGCCACATCAGTGGGCGTTGGCTGCAGTACCTCACACAGCACAGAGGGCTCTCCAGCAAAGGAGTCTTGGGCTTTTCTGCATCCGCGGCCACAAACACCTTGATGGTTCCTGGGCTTCCAGGTTTATAGTCAATCTAGCTGTGTATGCCCTTTGGTTGTTGAGCGGAAAGGGGGAACGGACGGCCTTGGTTGAAGTGGCGCTGCCCCCGACGTTGAGCCCCACGTGGTCCCCTGGCATGTCCCCGTGCGCTGCATCTGAGAACGTGCAAACTCCACACCCATGCTCTGCGCATCCATGCCAGAGTACCCCACTCTCCCCCCCACCCCCCCAGTGCCCGCTGCATTCGTCACAGAGACCACAAACGCCAGCCCGTTGGCCCCCCCGTCTCCCCCCAAACCAACAGGGAACATAAAGAAGGTGAATTCTGCTCGAAATTGCAGCTCTGTGCCGCATCCTCCTGTGATTGTTTTGTACGTGAAGAGGGGGAGTGGGTCTGCAGTGAACGCCCCTGCTGTGGCTGCTGCTGCGCCCTTGGTCAGAATGGTCGGCTGCTCCACCAGCTCCCTCCTCCTCACAGACCCTGCAAGCAAGAGTTGCCAGCAGATTGATGGTCAGTAAGCACGGGGAATGGGGTTGGCAGTCAGGCAGCAGCAGAGTCGACAGCTCAATGCATGTGCTTCCCCCCCCTGCTGCTGCTGTTGTGGAGAAGCAATTTGCAGCGAGCCTTAGATTGGCTGACGCGCACTCGGCTGCTTGCAAGTCTCTTGTGAGGTAGTTGCTGTTGTAGTCATGACACGACCATGTGGGCATGAGAGTGCGATCCAGAATAGGCCCTGTGAGGTAGTTGCAAGAGACGTCCCTGAGGGGGAGAGAGAGGGGGGAAGGGGGGGATGGGAAGGGGGTGGGGTGGGTAGAGAGGGAGAGAGGGACGGGATTTGAAGCAACAATTTCCGGTGAAAGAGTTGAAGATTGGGATGATAGGCATGCAGAACAATTATAGGTGAGACGGTGAACGCAGCACAGCTAGCGCTGATGTGATGTGACGACGCACAGGCAGTGGAAAGCAGAGAGGCGAACCGTAGAGAAGGACACACAGACTCGAGAGAAGCATGCAACCTCAAAAATCATGCACGCATGGAGAGACTCACTCACAGCCAGGTAAGGCCGGTCAATTTTGAAAGAGCCTCTGGCATGGAGCCATAGAGCTGGTTGGATGCTAGGAATCTGAGGTGGGGAATAGGGCACAGGATGGGTGGGACATGGGGATGGGCACACACAGAATGGGCCATGGGGCCACAAGGGAGAGGAATCGAAAGTCGAAAAGAACCTGTAATCAGGCTGATTCACTTCTGGTTGGGTAAACCTCCCTCAAACGAAAACCTGGTGCTAGAGGGAAATATATGCAATCAGCGAGATAAAACATGCCTACGATGTCATGACACGACTCTTGAGGCACCTCAAAGATCGTCTCACTCACTATTACAATGCATTCATGCCCACAATGTCTCTAGATCTGCGATGCTCAGACCAGCAGGAATGGTCCTTGTCAGTCTGTTGTTCACCAAGTTTATACAGCAACCAGATACGGAGGGAGGAAGGGAAGGCACTTTGATAAAATTGGCAGATACGTTTGCTCTTCACAAGAGCACGACAACATGCAAGAAATACAAAGGCATCTGCCCATCCATCCTCTCCTTCAGAAGAAGAAGAAACAGGAAACGTCTTAAGAAATAAGGGGAGACAATACACTCACACGATGTTTGGAAAATGGCTCCTGACAATGGGGTGAGGTGGGGATGTGGCCCGTGAGTGCGTTGTTCGACAGGTCCCTTCAACGCATGTGGTGGAGAGGCAAGCAAGGCAAGAGAGGCAAGCGAGGCAAGAGAGGCATGAGAGGCAAGAGAGGCAAGCGAGGCAAGAGAGGCAAGAGAGGCAAGAGAGGCAAGAGAGGCAACAGAGGCAACAAAGGCAAGAGAGGCAAGCGAGGCAAGAGAGGCACAAGGGACAAGAGAGGCAAGAGAGACAAGACAGGCAAGAGAGACAAGAGAGGCAACAGAGGCAAGCGAGACAAGAGAGGCAAGACGGGTGATTCGTGAAAGCTCGTACAGGTACGTGAGGAAGCCCATGGTGGGCACTGTTTCAGACAGGGGCCCCGTCAAGATGTTGCTTGAGATGTCTGTGCACGCCCGGGAAAGGGTGCGAGGCGGATGGGGGGAAAGGGCGAGGGAAGATAGGAACGCCAAAACCCTGGGAACACGGAACACGGAACACGGAACATGGAACACGGGACACGGGACACGGGACACAGGACACGGGAACACGGAACAGAGGGACTGCAGCAGTGAGAGGGAACGAGATGGCCACGAGGGATGACGACACGAGCAGGAGCTTCAGCATCATCAACTTCATGCGGCTACTGCTACTGCTAGTACAGCTAGTACTGGCGCTACTACGCGTACTTGCATGCTGGCTTTCTAACAAATCCTTTTCCTTAAAACATGACATGACAGCGCCGGCCAGTGGCGTCGGAGAGGGTGCATCACAACCGCGGGCACTGGGGCTGGCGCTAGCGCTGCTGGCAATGGCAATGGCAATGGCACGGGCACTGGCAATGGCGCTGGCACTGGCAGCGGCCTGGCAGTCACTGGAGAGATTCTGGCTGCATGGGACGCGTTGGCCCGGAACATCTGAAGAATCATGCAAGTTGTGTTACTACATATGATCTGCAATTATAACTTACAATGATAGAACACTCCTAATTAGAACTAGGAGTAGGTCTGAATCTCAAGGGAAACTTGGAGCTGGTAGGGAAATAGTCAAGGTTTGGCTAAGTCCTTAAGTGCAGAAATAGCAGTTGGAGGGCTTAGAGTAGGAGGAGGATCCTTCTTCCAATATTGAGTTATTGGGGAAGGAAAGTGAAGAATGAGCTCCAAGAGCCCTCTCACTTCCTAGACCCCTTGGGGTGCAACCACCTCCTCCATGGCCAAGGGGGTGATGCACCAATTGTGGACCCAACCAAGGAATTTGTAGTGAGGTAGAATCAGTTTGCTGAGGTGTGCAAACTTATCTTGGGTTGCTAAATGTGCATTGGTTGGAATTGCAGCCAATAGGAATCATTGCTGCCCAACCCAAATCCAACCTGTCACTTGGTGGTCGAGTGGTAACCACCACTCCAACCCTATCACCCAAATCTATCTTCCCAACCTTCAATCCCAAACCTATCCAACCCAACCCAACATTCCAATTATGTTCCCGTAACTTCGCGCGCAAGGGGAAACCATGAATGTCCAGATTAGTCGCGATAGTTAGACTAGGATGGGCGAGTCGTAGGGCGACATGTTACACTCCTCCCCCTCCAGCTGGCAACGTTCTCCATGCCATGGAGTGCTTGTGGGGACGAATGGAACGAGCACAACGAGTCACGCTATGACCAGGGTCAACACCATCCACTGGTTGTAGGACCTCGCGCTAAGCCAGGCCTTCCATATAAAATTGAACAGCTGTTTCAGTCAAATGCTCTTATGGCTCCCACGAATTGTGTTCAGGCCCATAGCCTTTCCACTTAATAAGGAACTCTCATACTGTCTTGCGGCCGCGCTGTCGATCGCGATGCATGAGCACTCGTTCGACCTCATAATAGAGTTCCTCCCCCAGGACGATTGTTGGTGGCGGCAAGTACTTGCCCTCTGCAATGTACTTGCTAAGCAGAGACACGTGGAAGACATTGTGAATCCGCAATGTATCAGGCGGCTTAAGTTTGTAAGCTACGGCACCAACTCGCTTGATCACCTCAAAAGGCCCAATCCAATAAGGGAACAGCTTTCGTGCACCAGGGATCTTAAGACGAATGTTTTTTGTAGCACTTTGTCTCCCACCTCATAGGTGATCTCTCGGCGTTTCATGTCAGCAAAGGAATTCTGCCATTGCTGGGCAAGCTCGAGCCAGTGACGAGCCGACTTCAACGCCTCTTATTGCCGAGCAACAAAGTCCTTTGCGGCATGTATCCTCAACCCACCGATCCCGTGCATTGCAGGTATTGTGGGATGCCAATCACAGTTCAGGATGAATGGTTTCTCTCACGTGCTATCATGCACCGAGTTGTTGACTGCGAACTCAACTAAGGGCAGCAACTCATCCCAATCATCCTCCATTGGGCTTATAAACGAACGAAGCATCTGCTCCAGGGTGCGATTTGTCCGTTCTGTTTGTCCATCTGTTTGTGGATGGAAGGCAGACGACATCTTGTCCCGAGTGTCCAAGTCACCTCCACCCAGAACCGGCTTGTGAAGCGGGGATCTCGGTCGGACACTAACACACGAGGTAGTCCGTGCAAGCGGTAAACGTGCGACACAAACATTTTAGCCGTATCTTCCGTCGACACGTCCGTTGTTGTGGGCACGCAGTGCACCATCTTGGGAGGGTCAGTGATGAAATATAATGACACGCTTTCCCAAGGCTCATCAGGGATTTCGAGCGGTTGAAGCAGACAGCCAGGCTTTTGTGTGTCCGATTTGTTTCTTGCGCACGCATCGCAATGCGCGACAAACTGCTGGACATCTTTGCCCACCTTTGGCCACCAGTATACGTCACACAGTGTCTACCGGGTTTTGTTCATTCCTAGGTGACCAATATAACGAGTGACATGCACTTCGGTCAAAATGTCATTCCGCAGGTGTGGTACCACGATCTCTTTGTCATGCCACCAGAGCTCATGCTCCCAAACGAGAGCCTTCATGTTCTGTGGGTTCTGAAACCAGGAATCGATATGATAACCTGCATGGATTCGTTTCAGAAAACCACTGAAGGTAATCTCGCTCACTTTCGCCACAGCGAGGACATTGAAACAGGCTGCAAAAACAGTCGCATGTTCAATGTCACTTAGCCCCGTTGCTTCCCCAATCGGCGGCGGAGGGGGTCAGCCAGGTTCGTGGCAGCTGCACGATAACGAATCTCGAAGGTGAACCCGCTGAGGAGTTCAGCCCAATGAGCTTGGCGTCAAGTGAGTGTGGCTTGCGTAGAGAAATAGGTGTTAGGACAGTGGTCCGTTGTGACCACAAAGTCCACACCTTCTAGGTAGCACCGCCATGTTCGAAGCGCGTGGACCACATCAAGCAGTTCTTGCTCAGTTATGGTATAGCGCTGTTCCGTTGGGGAGAGCTTTTGACTCTCAAATGCCATAGGGCGTCCTTCTTGTAAGAGCACTGCTCCAATACCCACTGTCGAAGCATCAGTGACCACTTCGTACTGCTTGTCTGGGTCTGGCAGGACCAGTATAGGAGTGCTCGTAAATCGTCGCTTAACTTTCTCAAAGGCCTGTTGGCACTCGGAGGTCCACTCCCATGCCCAAGCTTTTTGAGTTAGTGCCATGAGTGGCACGACGATAGTAGAGTAGTTTTCCAAGAAGCGACGGAAATAATTTGCAAGTCCAAGGAATGATCGGACCTGTCCCACGTCTAAAGGAACAGGCCACTCCTGGACCGCACTCACCTTCTTGGGATCAACCCTGAGTCCATTTTTGCCAACAATGTGACCAAGGTACTCGAGCTCGCGCTTATAGAAATGGCATTTCCAAAGCTGTGCAAAGAACTTGTGCTCTCGGAGCTTCCCCAACACCCATTTTAGGTGTTGAGTATGCTCAGCTTCGGTTTTTGAGTATACTAGGATATCATCAAGGTATACCAACACGAATTGACTGAGTGCCTCACGGAACACGTCATTCATTGCTCGCTGAAAGGATGCAGGAGCATTGGTCAACCCAAAGCTTAGCACACACCATTGAAAATGGCCAAAAGGCGTCCGGAATGCCATTTTTGGCAGGTCTTCGTTTGTTATACACAGCTGGTGATAACCTTGAGCAAGGTCCAATACGCTAAACCATTGTGCCCCTTGCAGAAGATCAAATAGATCTTCAATCCGAGGACGGATATCTATTCTTGATCGTAATCTTGTTGAATGCTTGGTAGTCAACGCACATGCGTAGGCCACCTCCTTTCTTATGAACGAACAAGATTGGAGCACCATAGGGAGATGCGCTCGGTTCAATCCATCCCTTATCGAGGTAATCCTTGATTTGCAGTTTAGCCTCCTCGTACTCAGCTGGACTGAGGCGATACAGAGGTCTAAATGGTGGAGCCTTCCCTGGTTCCACTGGAATGGTGTGTCCGACTGTGCGATCTGGAGGTAGGCCTTCAGGAATAGGCTCAAATACCTCATTGTACTCTTCCGCCAACGCTTTCATTTGAGGAGGAAAATCCTCAATGACTTGCGAAAGAGCACCATCGGGATCAATTTGGATAATGAACATAGTCTCTGCCTCTTTCACATATCCTTTGAATTGGTTGGCTAACACAAAGCTCACATCAGAGACGTTTGCGTCTGGACCCTCACTTCTTGTATCATGTGCAGAAACCTTCCATTCCACATTCTCGTCACCGTTCGTGAACGATAGAGTGTTGTCCTGAAAGTTCAAGATAACTTCATTGGGCCGCAACCAATCCATTCCGAGGACAAGGTCCACCCCTGCTAGCAAAGGTAAGGTGATACCCGAATAGTTTCGTGGTACTCTGACACCTCTAGGTTGATTGCTGCATATCCCCGACTTGGGATAACGCGATCATCGCCCAATCGAATTGGGCAGGATGGTCCCTCGATTTGGTCCACCCATTTCTCGTCAATAAGTGAGGCCGTTGCCACAGTATCGACAAGAATCTTGGCAATCTTTCCATAGATGCGACTGGCAAACAACAATTTTTTTCGTGCTTGGGTCATATCGGGCAAGCCACAACATTTGTTGGAGGCAAATAATATGCCCGGACCTTGTGCTTGCTGCGTCCGTATGCGTGGGCGTTTGACCACCATACATGGTGTCCTTTTTGCCATTCGGCATTGACAGTCCATCCTTTAAGCATGTGAGAACTACTGCCATTTGGAGGGCGAGTCACCAATCCAACTGCAGTTAGAGGGTGCTTCTTGGTGCAACGACCCACAACTTCCATAATCGAAGGCAGTGATTCCAAATTGCAACAAATAACTGAAAAGTTATCTCTTAAAGCTTCTGTTGTTACTTCCTCTAGTGGGTGCAATCGAGAGGCAAACAAAGAAGATTCACTCAAAGAAGGTGCAAACACACAAGAAGTTTTGCCACTAGCAAGTTTCTCAAGCCTTAGCAAATCCTCATCACGCAAGGCAATAATTTCACCCCCTCGATCTACCAAGCCAGCTAGGTACCCACACCCTAGTTGGTCTTCTGAAAACCCTGGCGCTGGCCGGAAGGGCCGGCCTCGTTAATCTTGAGACCACCCTTCCCCTTAGTAGCACCCTTTCCTGCCTCATTCTGAAGGCAAACATTTACGAAGTGGCTAGGCTCGCCACAACTAAAGTAACGCTTAGGTCCCTCCCCCTTGTCAGCGGGACCCTTAGGGCCCCCACCATTGGGATTCTTGAACTGGTGCCCATTCTGATTTCCCTGCTTGGGTTAGGGCCTCTTGTTATTGCCATTATTCCACCTCTGGGGTTGCTGCCTTCCCCCTGAGCCGCCAGGCCCAGGAGGAGGCCTGCACGCCTCCGGGGGCTGGTTAACCTTTGCGTAAGCGCGGAAATGCACATCCGTGTTCGCAACACCTTTCTTCAACTCCCCATAGCTCTGCCACTGTTCGCCCTTGCCATCCATCATGTGCAAGCTCTGGATGTGCGCCGGCAAGCCCTTAAACAACAAGAAGACCTTCTCACTCTCAATGAGCTGATCATCCGTCTTCAGCAGCAGCATGGCTTCCTCGAACTCATTCGCATACTGCACGGGGCGGTTTCCGCACCTAAGAGCCTCAAGGCGACCGCGCACTTCCAGAAGCGTTGGCTGCACCTGGAAGGCCTGCCTGAGGGCAGCAGCAAATTCAGCCCAGCCAAAAGGCTCGCCATTTGCCAACGCCTGCCTCTTGTGGCCATACGCCAATTTGCGTGCCGTCTCATCCAAAGCAGTGGTGGTGCAACGACGCGAGCTTTGTCACGTACGTTATGAACAGACAAGAACTCATCCGCCAAGGTAAGCCACGCTTCCACATCCATTTTTCTATAGACAAACTGAGGCAGGGTCATGGGGAACATGCCAAGCGCCGAAGAGGGCTGCCCGTTAGTAGCAGCAGCTGCAGGTGCCTCTGAAGGGCGTTCTTGCTCGGAACTAGCACCAGCAGATGCCTCAGCTGCCTGTTCAGGATGGTACATGGTACCCCCCCTCAGCTGCTTGATGAGGTTCTGCATCTCAGCAATAGCTGCTGAGTGCTTAGCCAAGTTCTTGATATTATCCCGAGCATCATGACATGCCAGGTTTAGATCCGTCATCAGGTTGTGGATCTTGCTGTCTTGCGTTGACAGCTTGCTCCTCAACTGGTCAATAAGGACCTGTTGCTTGATCAAGGTGATATTCTGGTTGGAGAGGTAAGCCTGCATCTGTTTGACTTCCTCAAACAGCAACTCCTCCTCTCCCCCTAGGTCCAAGTCTTCCTCCTCTTCGTGAGAAGAAACCGTGGCACCATTACTCCCATTAACAGGAGCAGATTGATCAGCCATCACCTCATCAACATTAAGGTCAATGCCAGTAGCAGCATTCTCCACCTCATCAAGGTTAACAGCATCACCACTAGTGGCATTGTTGGTAGAAGCCATTGCTGAAGAGCAAAGAGAATAATGCCCACGTATAAAGGGGAGATGAACAGATCTATAATCACCACTGTGATAAGCCAAGAAATTCTTAACAAGTTAAGAAATTTATGCAATAGATCTGAAGATGACAAATGTCAATCTCCCAAGAGGGACAGATCTGTTGAAAATGCTTTTACCACCACTGTGGATAAAGCCAATCAGTCGCAAATTCCCCAACTGGAAATTGTGAACGATTTTCAACAATCTCTTTCACCAAAAGGTGAGAAACAGCAAGATCTTTCCAGATCTTCCACACAACCGTTATTCCCTCTGGAATAAGGCTAAGTCTCAACGAGTCTTCACTTGATGCTTGAAGGCGGAAACACTTCCGCCTTGAAACTTCACGCAAGTAGTCCTAAAGAGTCACCAGCAACACTGGCCTCAATGACTACTCACTACCAGAAGCTACACAAGCAACAAGTCTAGAAAAAAAAAAAGGTTGCCCAGAAAGGCAAGATGAAACTAGCTCTAAAACCAAATATAACATCCACCAGTTTATAGCAACATCGGTTTATAAATAGCGGAACTTACAATGATAGAACACTCCTAATTAGAACTAGGAGTAGGTCTGAATCTCAAGGGAAACTTGGAGCTGGTAGGAAAATAGCCACGGTTTGGCTAGGTCCTTAAGTGTAGAGATAGCAGTTGGAGGGCTTAGAGTAGGAGGAGGCTCCTTCTTCCAATATTGAGTTATTGGGGAAGGAAAGTGAAGAATGAGCTCCAAGAGCCCTCTCACTTCCTAGACCTCTTGGGATGCAACCACCTCCTCCATGGCCAAGGGGGTGGTGCACCAATTGTGGGCCTTGCCCATGTGGCATGGGTTGGGTTTTCCCGACCAAGGAATTTATAGTGAGCTAGAATCAGTTTGCTGAGGTGTGCAAACTTGATTACAGCCAATAGGAACAATTGCTGCCCAACCCAAATCCAACCTGTCACTTGGTGGTCGAGTGGTAACCACCACTCCAACCCTATCACCCAAACCTATCTTCCCAACCTTCAATCCCAAACCTATCCAACCCAACCCAACATTCCAATTATGTTCCCGTAACTTCGCGCGCAAGGGGAAACCATGAATGTCCAGATTATTCGCGATAGTTAGACTAGGAGGGGCGAGTCATAAGGCGACATGTTACAAGAAGTCTACACGCGCGTGACACCTTGCATGACACCGGCTCAGGCAGGTGTACCTAGAGCAGGTGTAAAATGAGACGGTTAACTGTTGAAGAGCCTTAGCAGTCACCTGATCCTGACCCCCCAGTATGTGAGAAAGCAGGAAAGGGTAAATCAGGTGATGATTCGGCAGGAAGGTCCAAGTAAGACCCGGCATCCCGTCCTGCGGAGGCCACGAACGGAACGGAGGCGAGCTTGCTGTACCGGATGCAGTGCTACGACTAGTTAGTGCAAAGTTCCCTTCTCCTGAAGGCTTGTCAACCGAATGCTCAGGCAGCGGAATGCTTTTGATGTCTGACAGATATGGAGAGTGTAATAAAGGAACCACTACGGGAGAGATTCCCTTCGGATAACCTTGTGATCCCTGATCGACTGAGCTCGTCAATGCATTAATAAATAAATGGTTTCTTCACTGCTTGTCCGGGGTTGGGGTGAGTCCAACGCAAAAGAGGTAAATCCTAAGCGGAAGCACCACCTGTAAGCGGGCAAGCCGGAGCTGGAGGAGTTTCCTGCATTGCTGTGGGGAGTTGTTTCGATTGTTTCCGCCATTGAATTTGCTCCCACTGCTTGGCTGAGCATTCCCGCTACAACTGTTCTCGTTTACATGCGATTATGATGCATACTGCTATAAAACTTCTCAAAATGGGTGAATCTATTTATTGTTTACACACACTTCCAATGCCAATAGGTATAAAGCATCAAATGGAAATGGAGCTTGCATGTGTAGAGAGACAAAATTTAGTAACTTAATTTGCCAAGAATTCATTGGCACAATACACATGTGTAGGACAGGGAGGAAAGGTAGGAAATTCATGTGAAACCGGGGAAACGGAAAAGAAGAAGAATGGAATCAGAGTTTAAATTGATGAAGGTATGTCACGAGAAGTGATAGATATTGAAGTACAATAGACAACAGGTAAAAGAGGGAGGATGTGATACAAAGTGGAAGGGAGTCGGATGAAATGTAAGGCAAACTGAATGGAGACATATATGTCAGAACTCAGTCACTAACCGCTGAGTTAAAAGGGCGTGTTACCTAGCGGGTTAGTGTGCCCACAACCCTCCAGGCTCTGCACATGTGGCCCTTCCCTGAGGAACTTCTCAAGGGCAACCCCATCGGGTTACTCTGTCAAAACATATATATATATAAGTCTTATAGGCTAGATAGGTGCGTACTCTTAGAGAGTACAACCCCTTAGCACAAAAGCACCTTGTATCTCTCATTCTAGTCAACTTTCTAACTCTGAGATGGTATCATGCGCTAGGTTAGGTCCTCTCCACCCACACGCGCTTCCGCCCTAGTCCTAGCCCTAGCCGCCCGTCGCTAGCCGCCCGTTTCTAGCTGCCCGTTTTGTGCCACCCGTAACCGCCAGCAGCCTGTAGCCGCAGGCCGCCAGTAGCCGCCAGCCGAGCGTAGCCGCCAGCAGCTCGTAGCCGCCAGCCACTCGCTGGCCCCTACTCGCCAGCCGCGCACCCGCTGGCCCCGTTCTCGCTGGCCCTGCGCTCGCCAGCCCCACGCTCGCCAGCCCCGCGCTTTCTGGACCCGCGTTTGCCAGCCCTGCACCCGCTGGCCCCGTTCTCGCTGGCCCCGCGCTCGCCAGCCCCGCGCTCGCCAGCCCCGCACTCGCCAGCCCCGCCCTTTCTGGCCCCACACTTTCTGGCCCCGCGCTCGCCAGCCCCGCGCCCGCTATCCCCGTTCTCGCTGGCCCCGCGCTCGCCAGCCCCGCGCCCGCCAGCCCCGTGCTCGCCGGCCCCTGTGCTTGCTGGGCCCTGCTCTCACCAGCCCCGCACTAGCTGGCCCCGCGTATGCCGGCCCCACACTCGCTCGACCCGTGCCCGCCAGTCCCGCACTCGCTAGCCCCTAGCTGGCTGGCCCAGCGCTCGCTGGCCCCGTGCTCGCCAGGCCCTAGCTCGCTGGCCCCCAAGCTCCATCGGCACCGGCTCCGCCGGCCACAGCCTGCGTCGGCCCCGTGCCGTCCAGCCGCCGAGCCGCAGTGCCACCGTGTCGCTGTGCCGCCGTGTCGCTGTGCCGCCGTGTCGCTTCGCCGCCGCGCTGCTCTGCCGCCCCGACCTACCGGCCTTGGCTTCCTTCTGAGCCGGCACTCCTGCCGGCTGTCTCTACTACTCTCCACCGCACTCCATCACTCTCCATCGTTCTCCACCGCACTCCACCTCACTCCACCGCTCTCCTCCGCCTTTCTTCCTCCCCTTGTCAGCAGCAGTCCGCTGCTGCAATCGTGGTGATGGCGGACTCACTGCTCCGGCTGGATGTGGAGGGTCGGGCCGTTGAGTTTGAGGCGTGGCTCGTTGACCTCCGCCGCCAGCTGACCGAGCAGCGCTAGGACGGCCACTCCCAGGCCGTCCATGCCAATGGTAAGCTCCCTCGCCCCGGCCCACGTGCTGCCCTCCCTGTCGCTCCCACGTCCGCTGAGCATGAGGCCTTTGTCGTTGCCGAGCTTGACTGTGCAGTCTGGGACTCGCGCGGCGCTGTTGCTCAGTTTGCCATTAGCCACGCCCTCCCCCTGCCCGAGCGTCTGCGCTTGGCTACTGTAGCAAACGCCAAGGACTACTTCGATGCCGTCATCGCACGCTATTCCACCCCAGCCTCGGCCTCTGCCGGCCGCCTGATCCTCCCCATGCTATTCCGTGACCTTGCGTCCTTCCCCACTGTCGCTGACCTTGCCACGCACCTCCGCGAACTGGAGGCTAGCTACTGCACCACTAGCACTGAGGCACAGCTCACTGCCTTCCCGCCGCCGCTCTACACTACCCCTTACCTCATTGCCACGCGCATGCCTGACCGCCTAGCCACTGCTCGCGACCACTTCCTTAGTCAGCACCCAGGTGACCTCACCCAGGTGATCTCACCCTCCCTGCCTTTGTCACCTCCATGTCCGCCATAGAGACCCGCCAGCGCACTATCGCTCAGTCTAGCGGTGCTGCGTCGGTCCCTAGCTTCCAAGGCTGTGCTCCCTCTCAGTGCTCTTACTCTGACGTTTCTACTGCTGTTGCTGAGAAAGCCCCTACTACTGAGACCACCGCTGTGGCCTCAGCGCATCAGCATCAGGGTAGGGGCCGCCGCCCCAGGGGGGGGCGCGGTGGAGAAAAGGGTGGTGGGGGTGGTGGAGGTGGGGGCGGGGACAGTGGTGCAGACACCACGACTGGGGCTGGTGCAGCGGAGCAGCAGCAGCAGCAGCCGTAGGAGTAGTAGCAGCACCCTCAGCAACAGCAGCAGCCTCAACAGCAGCAGACGCAGCAGCAGCAGTAGTAGCAACAGCCGTGGGGACCCCTGCCGCCGTAATGGTCTGGTGGCGCTGGTGGTGGTGGTCGTGGTGGTGCCCCGCGAGACTTGGTGTCGAGTGGCAGCTCTAGTGTGGCCACCTGCCAGTATCAACTCCAGATCGGCCCGTGTCGCGGCACCATCTGTGACCGTCCAGGTCACACCGCCACCCGCTTCTACCGCCGCCTCGACGACCTCTACCGTCCCCGCTTTGGTCCCACCTCAGACCCTCCTGACTGGTACGCCCTGGTCCGCTGACGTGCTGCGTTAGGCGTAGGACCTCCTGCTTGGTTTAGCTTAGGCTCTACGCTAGCCCCTCCACCAGCCGTTGCTACTGCAGACGCTACTGCTTCGCTCTCTTTCATGCTCGACTCTAGCGCGTCTGCCTGTTTCTTCAGTAACCACACTTCGCTCACGTCGCTTGCCGCCCCTGCCGCTGTAGCGCTTGCTGACCCCTCCTCAGGTCTAGTAGTCGTACGTAACTCCACTACCCTTCCCTATCCGGCGGTCCCCTCGAGCTCTCTTACAGGCTTGCACATCCCCTCACTCTCCAGGAACCTAGATGATGTCGGCTGTCTTCAGGACCTTGGTGTCACCACGTCGTTCCCTGGATACGAGCGGTACGCCATCTGTACCGAGGCCGCCACTAGTGCCCCTCTTACCACGTTCCCTGGGAACCCCGTGTCTAGGTTCACGCTGGACACTGCGCCCCCCCCCCAGTGGGAGCGCCCCCCCAAGTCAACGCATCCACTCAGGACGCTGCAGCTTGCTCATGTCAGTCGCTCACTAACCCTTCACTTCAGTGGCACCACCGCCTAGGTCACCCTGCTCTCCCACGTCTGTGTCACATGTCCCATCACGAGCTTGTCCGTGGTCTCCTTGGGTCGCGTCCTGCCCTCCCTCCCTCGTCTGTGCCGCCGTGCACGCCCTGCGTCGAGGGCCGGCTGCGCCGAGCTCCCCACTCCTCCTCGCTCCCCCCTACCACTGCGCCACTCCATACCCTGCACCTGGACGTTTGGGGTCCTGCACCTGCCCTTGGGTCGCGTCGCGAGTGCTACTTTCTAGTGCCTGTCGACGACTATACGCGCTACACTACGGTGTTTCCCCTAAAGCGGAAGGCCGACGTGCCTAACGCCCTTATCACATGGGTCGTAGCTGCGCGAGTCCACTGCGGCCTCCCCCTGCTGCGTCTCCACTCCGACTGTGGCGACGAGTTTGCCTCCGTTCGGCTTGGCTAGTTCTATCGTGCGGAGGGCATCACCCATTCGTACACTTTGCCGGACTCCCCGCAGCAGAATGGGGTCGCTGAGCGACGAATTAGTTTAGTCATGGAGGTGGCTCGTACCTCCATGATCCATGCCGGTGCACCCCATTTTCTGTGGCCGTTCGCGGTTTGCTACGTCGCTCACCAGCTTAACATGTGGCCACACTCCCAGCAGCCACAGGTTTTGCCAACCCTTCTCTGGACCGGGTTCCCTGGTGAAGCGTCTGCGTTCCATGTTTGGGGATGCCTTGCTCACGTTCGTGCCTCTGGCACGGACAAGCTCACTGCCCGCACCGTCCCTTGTGTCTTCCCTGGTTTCCCCCTCGACGCGTCTGACTGGCACTTTTACCACCCGCCGTCTCACCGTTTCTTTCACTCCCGCGACGTCAGTTTTGACGAGTCTATCTCTTTCTACTCCTGCTTTCCCCACCGAGGTCTCCTGGTTACCTCGCCCCTGTCCTTGGTCCCCACTCCCCCAGTAGCCCTTGCTCCTCTTCCTCCCCGTCCTGCCCCGTTTGGTGTGTCTCACGTCACTCCCCTCCCGTTGTTGTCCCGGTCGAGGAGTCGGCTGGCTCCGCGGGCCCCGCGGCTTCGGTGTCACTGCCTGTCTCCGCCCCGATGTCCCCTCCTCTGCCGCCGCAGCCGCAGCAGCAGTCGTCGCAGCCGTAGCCCCCGTCGCCGCTGCCGCAGCGGCAGCCGCTCAGGGGTCCGTGAGCTCTATGGGTACGGGCGTTGAGGAGGGTGCTTGTCCTGGGGTTACTGTCGTGGCTTGTCCTGGCGGTCCTAGGGGTGGCACCGGTGCTAGAGAGGTTTCTCGTTCTGGGGATGCTAGTTCTGGGGGTGCTAGTCCTGGGGTTACTGTTGTGGCTCATCCTCGCAGTCCTGGGGGTGGCACTTGTGCTGGAGAGGGTTCTCGCTCTGGCGGTGTTGGTGTGGAGTGTCCCGGAAGTAGCCGTGGTGCAGCAGGAGGTCCTGGTGTCAGTCGCCTTCAGTATCCTCCCTTCACCTCCTCAGTCTTCCCTCCCTTGACCACCCGCCTACGCCTCCCCCGCCTGTCTACGGTCCTGTGATTCCTCCGCCGGACTCGTCTCCGGCTCGTTTTCCCCCGCGTTCTCCTTCTGTGTCTCCTCCTGTGTCTCCTGATCCGACGCCCCCGTCGCACTTCTGGTCTCGTCGTCCCTCTCGTGCTCGTCATGTCTCTCCTGTCCAGCGCTCTCACCCTATGTTGCTTCGTTCCCACGCATCTAGTCCTCCCCTCCTCCCGTCGCCTCCTCCGTTGACGTTGGCTGTCGCTCCGCCTCCCCTGTCTGACTTCATCCGTGCCGCTAGTCCTCTTGTTCCTCCGGTCCTCACCTCTCTTGTTACCGACCTGTCTGTTCCTCTCTCTATTTTTGACGCTCTTGTCACTGCCGTCACAGACTTTGCCGCTACCCGCCGCCTTGACTATGACCCTGCCCGCCCGCTGTCCGTCGGGGGTGCACCTGCCCTTGGCAGTGACGTCCTAGAGGACAGGCAGTTTGAGCTAGCTTTCCTGTCCGAGGCCGCGCCTTATCTCTACTCCATGCTGCTAGTCCCTGAGGGGGACCCGGACGCCTTTGACATCCCGACCCCTCGCACTTACGCT
The DNA here is from genome assembly GCA_027943415.1 of Closterium sp. NIES-67. Taxonomy (NCBI): domain Eukaryota; kingdom Viridiplantae; phylum Streptophyta; class Zygnematophyceae; order Desmidiales; family Closteriaceae; genus Closterium; species Closterium sp. NIES-67. The sequence continues at coordinate 56,308 of BQMB01000577.1, read as the reverse complement.
GAGGCGACCTCGGGACCCTGTGCCTCTCAGTGGATAGCTGCCATGGATGCGGAGATGGCATCTTGGAGACCACCGGCACCTTCGTTCACGTAGTTCCCCCACCGAGGGTGAACGTAGTCGACGGCCAGTGGCTCTTCAAGGTGAAGCGCCCTCTTGGAGAGCCGCCGGTGTTCAAGGCGCTCTACGTTGGTAGAAGCTTCAGTTAGCGCGAGCGTGTTGACTTCTTTCAGACCTTCGCCCCGACCCCGAAGATGACCACTCTTCGGGTGCTGCTACACGTAGTAGCACAGTGTGACTACGAGTTGCACTCTCTCGACTTCTCGACAGCGTTTCTTCAGGGCAGTCTGCACGGGCAGGTCTACCTACGTCGTCCGCCAGGCTTCACCGACACCTTCGCCCTTGGGACCCGGTGGCTCCTCCGGCGCCGGGTTACGGCCTGCGGCAGGCGCCCGTGAGTGGCACGTCACGCTGCGTGCTACGTTAGCTGACCTACAATTCTTCCCTTTGTCTACAGACCCCTCACTCTTCGTTCGTGCTGGCCAGACCACGTTATACATATTTGTCTACGTAGACGACCTGGTCTTTGCTACTGCATACAGAGACGCACTGGCCTCCGTTAAGGCTGAGCTGCTGAGGAGACATACCTGCATTGACCTAGGAGAGCTGCGCCACTACCTTGGCCTGGAGATCTCTTGGGACAGAGCAACGTGCACCATCACTCTCACACAGTCACACTTGGTGTGCCAGGTCCTTCAGAGGTTCGGTCTTCAGTTCTCCTCCGCACATAACACACCTTTGCTAGTAGATCACATGCTCTCGGCTCTAGTCCCTGATGAGTCTGTAGAGCCTAATGGTTCTTAAGCAGAGCTGGTGGGTTGCCTCATGTACCTGATGACTTGCACTCGTCCAGATCTCGCATACCCTTTCAGCATCCTGACTCGCTTTGTGGCCACAGGCAGACACCGACCATAGCGTTGGTCGGCCGCTAAGAGGGTTTTGCGTTATCTCGCAAGTACATCGGGCATGGGGCTAGTGCTAGGAGGACACAGGCCAGTGGTCCTTTAAAGGGCACACAGACGCTCAGGTCCTCCCAGGGCTATTGCTTTAGCCTTGGTACAGGCGCCATCTCGTGGAGGTCCACCCGCTCGTCGTCTGTTGCCCAGTCTAGCTGTGAGGCTGAGATCTACGCCGGTGCCATGGCAGCACAGGAGCTCCGCTGGCTAACTTTCTTGCTCACAGACTTAGGTGAGCGGCCTAGCTCTGCCCCTGTCCTCTACACTGACAACAGGGCCACGATCCTCCTGTGTCATGAACCTCGACTGGAGGGAAGAGCGAAGCACTTTTAACTACGGTACTTCCTTCTGCGCGAGCTACAGCAGCGCCGCCAGGCCCACGTAGTACACTTGTTCTCTGGTGCCAACGCATCTGATATCTTTACGAAGGCGCTTGCGCCTAAAGATCATCAGCGGTACTGTGTACAGCTTGGTCTAGTTCCTGTAGATTCTCACTTGCTAGGACCTTGATTATGTACTATATCTTATATTATTTTGACTGGCCTTGTGGCTCTTGTTCCAGTGGCTGGACTAGTAGTGCCGCCCTGGATTACTCTTGTTTAGTTTGTACTCTTGCTGACTGGTCCTTGGACCCTCGCCTTAGAGGTTGGACTAGTACCCTGAGCTGCGTGTCTCTTCCTAGGCACTGCCCCTCATCTATCCTAAGGGGTGTGTCAAAACATTTATGTATATGCCGTATAGGCTAGATAGGTGCGTACTCTTATAGAGTACAACCCCTTAACACAAAAGCACATTGTATCTCTCATTCTAGTCAACGTTCTAACTCTGAGACTTTCGACACCCCCCCTCGCTGGGATAGGCGGAGGACACGAGCGCCTTTGTAGCACTGGCATTGGGAGTTGAACCCGAGTCACCCACGCACTGATACCATGTCAGAATTCAGTCACTAACCACTGAGTTAAAGCCCGAGCCTAGAATGGCACGTTATCAAGTTCAGGATTCCTGAACTTGTTTTCGTACAGTAGAGGTAACCTAGATTTGGGGACCGTCAAGGTCGCAACCCTCAGGGAAATGAGGTTGTTTGCGAACCACGAACGCACTGTTCACTCATACTGAACATGAAAACGTCCGCAACCATTGTGAACGCATTTTTTTTTGGAGACTCGAGACTAGAGACCATTACAGTTCTGTTCATCACTGTTTGCCGAAATTTTATTCGCTGGATTTTTTTGGCACTGTTTTTATGGTCAGGAAGGTTGGTTTTTAACCATTTTAGATTCGGGTTTTAAGTGGACAAGCCAGGAGGGGAAACAGAGGTGGAGTTGAACACTACCTAAGATCCTTGCTGAGGTCAGCAGCGGTGGGGTCTTCAATTGATCCTAGAACCGAAAGTCCCTCCCAACAATACGGATCATCCAGCCAATCAACTGTTGGACTATCTTGCCTTCAAGCTTGCCGATCGGGCACTTTCTGAGCCCACGAGTCGTTTTCGACGATCTTGCTACCTGAGGAGTCACCGATCGGGGGAGTTGTACTCGTTGGATTGCGGGGAGGCCTTCTGTTTGAAATGCTGCGGGGAACGCGGATCTTACGGCACCAGGGCTCTCGTTCCTCGCTCTCCCGTCTCAGCCAACCCTCCATCCCCTCGTCCCCTTCCCCGTGCCATTCGCAAAGCCCTGCTCTCTCCTCCCTGTTACCCCCTTCGTCGTTCTTCGCACCACCTGTGAGCGATGCTGCTCCCGATCTCGTACCCACCGCTCCTGGCGAAATCGGGAGCAGTCGCCATGCCGTCGCCGCGTTCCGCTCGGCGACAGTGTGCGACGGCGGCGACGACAACAGCGACGGTAGCAACAGCCGATTTACTAACAGCCATTCCTCCCCCGCACTGGCATGGACTAGGCGCCTCAGTCCACGAGTAGTAGGCACTGCTACGATCGCTGCTAGCAACAGCAGCAACAGTAGCAACAGCAGCAACAGCAGCAGCAGCAGCAGCAGCAGCTCAGCAGCAAGAATCTCCGTGCTCACACCCACGCGCGGTCTTCCACCCGCCGTCCCTCATGCTTATTGCCGTCTCCTCTCCCACCCGCTTTCACCGTCATCTTATCCCGGTCACGCCGCCTGCCTCCATTCCACGGCGGCGAGAGTGCTAGCTGCGGGCGACGAGCCCCAGAACAGTGCCGGGAACGGCGCAAGGTTGGCAGGAGTGTGCGGAAGGGGAGGGGAAAAAGAGGGTGGAGAGGGGGGTGGGGGGGGAGGAGAGGGAGGGGGCGACGGTGGGGGGGGAGGAGAGGGAGAGGGAGCGAGGCAGCAGGCAGGGGGTAGGGAAGGGCAGAGGCCAGTTATGGGTGTGAGGGAGCAAGGGAGGAGGCCTATGGAGCAACGACGTTCGGGGTTTGGGGGACAGGGCCAGGGTTATGGCAGGGACCAGCAGCAGCTGCCACCTTTTCAGCAGCGGCATCAACAGCAGCAGCAGCAGCAGCAGAACTTTCAGAGTTTCAGGCAGAGAGGAGGGAGGAGCGGCGAGGGTGAGAGGCGGTGGGACGGCAACCGGCCTCCTCGGCAGTACGAGCAGCAACCCCCGAACCAGCAGCGTCCCGCGAATCAGCGGCCATACCCGAATCAGCAGCAGCAGCAGCAGCAGCAGCATCAGTATCAGCAGCAGCAGCAGCATCAGTATCAGCAGCAGCAGCAGTATCAGCAGCAAGGGCAGCAGGGGCAGCAGCAGCAGAGGCAGCAGGGATCGGGTGTCATGGGTAGAGTACAGAAGCAGTCATCCGGGGGCCCTAAGGGCCCGTTCCAGGGGCAGGGACGGGGACAGGGACAAGGGCAGGGGCAGGCACAGGGGCAGGGGCAGAGTCAGGAGATGAGAGTGAACGAGGCGATTACTGCACGGACGGTGCGGCTGGTGACTGATGAAGGTGTGTAGCTGGTAGGGTGGGGGAGTTTCACAAGAACAATCAAGCTTGTGGATGGCTGGACCATCCCTTCAGGCTTCAGCTACAAGCATTGACATCCAGCTTCCAGCTTTTGAAGTTCCACGTCCAACCAACTACTCTTGCATCCACGTGTCCTTCCGCCTTCGCCCCTTCTCATCCAGAAACGTCCGTCTTATGCCTTTCTCTCTTCCCTTCCCCCTACCCTTCCCTCCCCTACCTGTCCTTCCCCCTACCCATTTGCTCCCAATCGTTACCCCCTACCCACTCACCACCTACACACGCACCGAATGCCCCACACCCCCACCCACCCACACTCCCCCCCCCCTCTCTCCTCTCCCGCTCCCCCTCCCCGCTTCCCCCTGTTTGCAGGCCACGAGGTTGTTTCTCGACCGCAGGCGCTCAACCGGGCTCGTATGGCGGGGCTCGACCTGGTGGAGGTACGACCTGGTTCAGGGATTCCTTGCTCTACCCGTTGCACCTCCTGGTAGATGAGAGAAAAGTTTTGAGACGTCTCAAAACTAGATAACTATCACACGGGCTTGATCTGGGTGAGGTGAGACCTGACTCAGGGATTCCTTCTTGTCTCCATGGCCGGCCAGACTCCCACCCATCCCATGGCCATCGCAGGTGTGCCCTCGCGCTGACTCCCCCGTGTGGAAGCTCATGGATATCGGAAGAAGCGCACTCGCTTTCTTTCAAGCAAACATTCACCTGGTCCCTGCGACTCTTCCCAACTCCCCCCTCCCTCCACCCCACCCCACCTATCGCCATCGCAGGTGAACCCCCGCGCCGACCCCCCCGTGTGCAAGCTCATGGACTTTAGCCGCTTCCGGTTCGAGCAGCGGAGAAAGGACAAGGAGATGCGCAGAAAGAAGGTGCTCGTGGGAGGGGGACTGGCAGTGGGTGGGGAGGAGGACGGGGAGGGGAGAGGGAGGAGGAGGAGTTGGGGGAGGAAGAATTTGAGGGCGGAAAGGGGAGGCTGGGGAAGGAGGGAGGGGTGATTTTGTTGCGAGATAGTGAGGCTGATAGGACGAGGGGTTGCGGAGATTGATGGATCTGTGATGTCCCGTGTCATCTTTGTCGCAATCAACCCCCCTCCTGAGTTGTCTTCAGTGCTTGTACACCTACCTGTACCTGTTTGCCTGCGCTTCCTTACTGGGTCGTTGGGTGGCAGGTGGAGAAGCGGAGGCGCGATGAGGTGAAGGAAGTGCGGGTGGGCTGTCGAACGGTGAGTCTGTTCGTGAAACGACGCCTTAGAAGGGATGTGGGAGTGAGCTTTTGAAAAGTGAGATGAGGAAGGGGAGAGGATCGGATGGGATGGGAGGGGAGGCAGAGGGTTGCGATAACAAGTTGCATGGAGGGAAAGGCCAGAGGGTGTGATGTTGTTTTGAGTCGACTCAATCAAGACACACTCAGACCGTTTTGAGTCGACTCAAGACACTCAGAACGCTTTGAGTCGGCTCAAAACACACCGGAAAGGCCAGAGGTTGTGAGGCTGGTTGGGAAGAGGGGGGAGGTGGGAAGGAAGGGCGTTTCAGTACATATCCATCTCCACCTCCTGCTCCCTCACTTCCTTTCTCTCACTCTCGTACTCACACCCTCTCTTCACTCGCACTCCCACACACATCCTCGCGCACGCTCTCGCCCACTCAGGCTCCCTCCCTGCCTCCCGTCTCCTTCCTCCCTCCTCTCCTCCCTGCCCGTGCGAGCACCAGGAAGCAAGGGACGTGGCCATGAAAGCAGATGCGGTGTTGAAGCATCTGCACAGAGGTCACCGGGTCAAGGTGGGTGTGTTTCGTGATAAAGGACAGAAGAAAGGACAGAGGAACAAGTGAATCTAGACAGAATGGCCAAGTCAGGGTCAGAGCACCTCCTTCCCTGGGCTATTACAGCACCTCCTGTATCACTGCTTTGCCGACGCAAAGGGCGGGGTGAGATGTCTCCACCTATGCTTACTTTCGCACCTTTTTTACTCCTCCCACCAGGTCTCGCCCAACCCAATCCCCATATCCTCTCCATCCTGTGCTTTCTTGGCTCTTATACCCTGCCGCCTGCCCCCTGCCTCCTGCCCCCTGCCCCCTGCCCCCTGTCAAATCTGTGCGCTGTGCGTGGCATCCACTGTAGTCAGTGGATCACGACCAGGCTGTGGGGCCTCATTCGGTTAAAACCCGCGGCCCAAATTACAAGGCGTGGCCTTCAAACGCAGTGCGTTTGAAAGTCGTGCTTTCGTGGGGGTCGAGTGGGGTAACGTGGCTCTTGTCAGTCAGGGGTGGCTTTCAAGTTCAGTGCGCCAAGCATTTTGGGCTCCATGTGCAGTGCGTTTTTCGGCCGTCCATTTCCACTTAGATTCCCATCTGACGGCCCTCAAGGCAATTTGTTACTCCATTGCACCACCAGTGATTCCCCGCGTAGTCTCAACCGTCGAACTGCCAGCTGACGAATCTGACGGTCCACGAACATTTTCAATTTGCGAGAAGGAACGCCCTCGCGATTTTTCCGTGTGTTTCGTATAACCCAACACCCATTTTTCATACGCACTGAACAATTTGGGCCGCGGGTTTTAAGCACATTGTGTTTTCCGATGCTCAATGTCTCATTCTGTGTGCTGGCCCTGCGTGTCCCGTGTGTGCTTTGCGTGCCAGATGTCGGTGACGTTCAAGTCAGCGGATCACGACCAGGCTGTGGGGCAGGCACTGCTGCAGACCATGATCTCACGGGTAAGTTAAGCTCCTCACAGGGAGGGTGTTGATGTGCAGAGTGGAATATGTGTGGGTTGTTCTGGTGGAAGAGTTGTTCTGCACTTTAGAATGATCTGGCATACTACTGGCAAGCTACTTCCTCCCCTTCTCTTCTCTCATCGGTCTGCCATCTCCCCCTCCCTTCCCTCTCCGGTCCCCCCTCCCTTTCTCCTCCCGTTCCCTGCATCTCACTAATCTTTCCCCTTTCTGCCCTCCATCTTCCCTGTTTCCGACATGACACATCTTCAACATCCACAGTCCATGCCTCACTCCCACGCCCTGCTCCCCATGGCACATCCCCCAAGGATCATTAACCACCCATACGCATTTTTTTCTCCTGGCTGGCACCCCATACCCCCACAGCTAGGAGAAGCGGCCATAGTGGAGGTGAAGCCTCGCGATGAGAGCCATCGCATGTGGTGCATTGTCAGGCCCACGCCCTCGCTGCTCTCGGATGGTAGTGCCACTGCCAAGGGCAAGGGCAAGGTGGCACGTGCTGCTGGGAGGGAGGGTGAGATGGATGAGGGGGAGGAGGAGGATGAGGAGGATGAGGAGGATGAGGAGGATGAGGAGGAGGGTGAGGATGAAGATGAGGAGGAAGAGGAAGGGGAAGAGACTGTGGATGGGGATATTGACGAGGAAGTGGGTAAGGGGAGAAGGGAGGGGAGGGACGACGATGAGGACGAGGGTGAAGATGAAGGGAAGGGGATTATGTCGGTTGAGAATGTTTCTGATGATAAAACTCGTGCGGAGGTTGCAGAGGTTGCAGGGCCAAGTTAGATCCTGGCCATGATTGTGTTTGTAACACTATCTCATCATATTTTTGTGAAGTGAAAAAGTACTCAAAAGGGGTGTAATGTTGAGGCTTAGAAAATTCATGTGGGTAACTTGACTCCAAAATCCGGATGCCGTCTTCGCGGATTTCGCGAGTCTGCTCTTTCTGTAACCGCTCAAGCAGCTGTCATTTCCTTCCGAGCCAACTTCCGAAGCTCTAGCAACTTTGCCTCGGGATCTTTTACGAACCACTTTTCCCCCACTGTGCTGCGTCACTCACACAGTATGCTGGGGCACCCATGGCAAAGTCTAGGTCAAACTCATGACTCACTGGTCCTGTTCGTGAGTTAGGGAGCTATTTTCCATGGTACTGTAGTTTCAAGGGTCCGCCTTTCGGGTTCTGGCTGGGTCTCGGGACGGCATCTCGCACGCCGCGCTGGCCTGTGAGCGTGACTTCGGCTTTCCCGCTTCGCCCGTTTGCCACTCGGATCGTCCTCCCTTCACGGCAACCCACTTCCGTCGGTAGTTTTTCGCGACCGCCTTTCGCTTTCACCAACCATACTTTTGCTGTCACTTCGCCATTTCCCCTTATTTTTCTCGCAAACGCTACTTATATAACGGAGGAGCAGTTCCGTTGGTTAACTCCCTCTGGGGCGAGCGGGGGGGATAAGAGAGTCCCAGGAAGGGCGCGGTGTGGGAGGAAGGGAGCAAATCTGAATTGACTCAGATACAGAGAGTAGCGGCAATACAGGGAGTAACGGCACGCGGAAAAAAAAGGAAAAAAAAACGGCACGCATTAAAAAGTTACGGCACGATGCAGTCGAATTCTATGAACGATGCGGCCATCACGGCGAAGGAGGACGCCGCTAAGGAGCTCGCGAAGCTGCTGCCGCTCCCGGAAAACCTGGTCAACCTGGCCGCGCTGCGCGTCGACTACGCGCAACGGCAGCAGGTAGGAGAAATAGGAAAATTAGGGGAAATAGAGGGAAAAGGGGGAATAGGGGGAAAAGGAGATGTAGGGAGTGTAGGAGGACTAGCGTTTATGCAGCTCTCTGCCGGAGTTTCAGTGGTTTGCGATCAGATTGCGTACGTGTGAGCGGTTGCGGAGGGCGTAGTGTGCTTTTAGGTGGGTGTGATTGTAGGGCATTGGTGGTGTCATAATAATGTGTCCGCAAGAAGCGAAGGGGAACGTCTGGGGTTGACGAGTGGTCGGAAACAGTTTTTTTAACGCTTGTTTTACGGGAGGAGGCTGGTCGCGAGGTGGGTTAGGGAAACCAGAGAAACCGAAGGACACCAAGAGCAGAGCAGGCAATGCGCAGCCAGCGGACCAGCAGCGGAAGGAGACTAGGTCGGCAATCTTTTGTAATGTTCTTTATTATATTCCCGCCAAACGGTAAGGTTCTATTTCCGCCTTACGGCTAGAATAAGCAATGCGTTCGAATCACATCCGCGCGCAGCGTCTATTAATATTGGTTTTTTTTTTTTTTTTTTTTTTTTGCTGTTGCGCTAGTGAATGCTCCAATAGAGCTAGCGAGCAGGTCACGCGCGATATCTCTCTCTCTCTCCCCCTCGCTCGCTTCTTCGCCCCACTGGCCTCGTAGTCTCTCCAAGGGGGGGTGAGCTGGTAGCTGCGGCGGCAGTAAGTCTCGCGAGTCGCTGTGCTGTAAATGAAGGGCGAATGCGCGACATTCTCGATGCGTTTTGAGTCTGTGTCGTCTGTGTCGTCATGTTGCCGTGTGATGAGAGAGGCTCACGGAGCGGAGCGACTGGAATTGCGTGCGACTTGATGAGGTCCTGCAGCATCAGGCACTGCACATCTCTTAAAAATACCCGGAAACATGATGAGGTCCTCCCTTCACTGCCAAAGACCCAACCCCACCCACCCATCATACCCTCCGTCTTCTTACCCCAATCCCGTCACTTTCTCGCTCTCTCTGCCCCCCCCCCTTCCCTCCCTCCCCCTCACCCACTTCTCCTCCCTTGAGTGCCGCTCACACCCCCGCTCCTCCTATTCCTTCCCCCCCTCGCCTTTCGTCTCCGCCAGGCCAACGACGCTCAGCTCAGCAGCAGCGTGACAGCGCAGGTACGTGCATTGAACCTCTTCCGCCTTTCAGTGCGGACCTCATCTTCACTTCACGGCCCTCTGGCTGTATCTTCTCTCTTTGGCTGTACTTGGTGCTTTTTTTTTCTTCCTGTCCTGTCACCCCTACTGACTTCGCTCCTACCTGGCCGTCTTCTTTCTTTTTTGCTTGTTCCATCCCAATCTCACACGCTCCCTCGGTCCCATCCTTGCTTCCCAACATCCCCGAACGCACTTTCCGTCCTCCACACGGTCGTCCTTACACTGCCTCTCACCCTGTTTCGAGCCAGCTTGATCTAGCCCCCCCACTCTCCCTCGCCCCACACTTCTCCACTCTTCCCATGCCCTTCATCCGACGCACTAACATTCATTGCCATTCCCATTCCCTTGTTGTTGTCTCAGGTGGAGCAAGCGCGCAGTGGAATCGAGGCGCTGGCAGCAGCACAGGAGACCATCGCTCGACTGCAGCAAAACTTTGTCATCATTGAGAAGTGAGGGCTGCTCCGCACTGCACTGCATCCCTCCCCGCCTGCCCTCTCCCGCCTGCCCACTCCCACCTGCCCTCTCCTGCCTGCCCTCTCCCGCCTTCAGTTTCTTCCTCCCATAGTCTTGCTTCCTGCTCTTTGCGTGTCAAGCTTGCCCGTTCACCCTGCCTCCTGCGTGTGTTCTCCTTGTGTTCACACGTTAACAGCTCTCTCTCACACACGGACTAACCCCCTCCCGCACGCCCCTCTCGCCAGTCTGTGTGCGGAGTGCGACACCTTGATTCAGAACCACGATCAGATCAAGCAGCTCAACATCGTGCGCAACAACCTCAACAAGACCCTCAAGGTATGCGCCTGCCCGCTTCACCAACCCCCCGCCTTGATTCTTTCTCGCTCGCCCCTGCTACTGACCTATTCATTCTGGCCGGGACACTCGCAGCATTCTGCTGATGGGTGCAGTGCAGCACGTTGCTGTTAATCCCACTGAAGATCTAAACTCCCGTGACATGACTCCCTCGCGTTCCCACCTGACCTGCCGGTTGGCCTGCCCCTTGCGTTTTTCGTTGTGTCTCCCCAGGATGCGGAGGGCATGCTATCCATATCAACGGAGGCCAGCGAGGCCAGGGCGTCGCTCAATGACGAGCGTGAGCTCGTCAAGTCGTACGAGGTCAGTTGAGTCATGCACTGCCTGTCAGTTCAGCCATGCGGCTGCACTGACTGATGCTTTCCTTCCCCACCCCCCCCCTGCCCGTATCCTTTTCTTTTCTCTCTCCCATGGTCATGGTTATCGGGCTATCCCTCCCTCCCAACACTCACGTGTGAAAACCCAACGTGCCACGAGGCGCACATCGCAAGCCGTATGTTCTAAGCTCAAATCTTCATGTGACGCAGGAATCCGTGCTCTCTTTCTAACCTTTCAGCTGCCTTCTGACTGACCGCGCTGTGCTGTGGATTCCACTCTTCGCCCTGCTTTGCTATGCTATGCCCCTCTGCTGCTTCCCCCCAGCGCCTCACTGCTCTGGAAGGCAAGCGTCGTTTCGCCCTGGCTGCTGCTCAGAGACGACCGGAAGAGGCTGGTAGACTGAGGTGAGGGAGAGAGGGAGAGTGAGAGAGTGATGGCGAGATAGAAGTGGGGGGGAGGGAGGAATCCGGGGCGGGGGAAAGGGGGGGTGGATGGAAGAGGAGGAACAGCAGCAGAAGGGGGGGTGGGGAGAGAGGGGGGGAGGGGGGGGGGGGGGAGGGTTCGGGCATCAAGGGAAAGAGAAAAATGCACAAAACTGAGGAGCGAAAGGAGTGAAAGGGCGGTTATTGAAAGAACGGATGTGCACATTCACACAACGCAACGCACATCCCCATCTCGCCCTCTCGCTCTCTCGCCCTCTTGCCCTCTCGCCCTCTCGCTGCCCTGTCTTCCCCCCCAGGGAGTACTTTGAGGATGTGAACCGCACGAAGCAGCGGTTTGAGGAGACGCTGTGGCGCTACATCCGCGAGTTCTTCAAGCACGCCAAGACCCGCCCGCAGACGCTCGTGCAAGCTGTCAGGTAGAACAGCATAGCATAGCTTGTCTGCCTGCCTGCCACACTCTATCTGCCTGCCCCTAGCCCTTGTCTGCCACGCTTTACTTATTCCGGTTGCTAGGAGACTAACACTGGTGCGCCGTCTTTGGAGACGTATACCGTATACAGAATCTTACGTGACGTGGCTGGCCGAATTGAGTACGCCGTCCTCACTTCCTGCCCTTAGTTGGTACTGCCTGTGCCGTCTCAGAGCAGTGGGTGGAGATGCAGGAGATCCTGACGAGGAGAGCGAGCGAGGGAGGCTCTAGAGTCACTCTACTCTTTGTGCCCCCAGTCTCTGTTATCCCCGCGTTACACCCTATTCCCCCCCCCCCTCAGGGTGGTGGAGATGCAGGAGATCCTGGACGAGGAGAGCGAGCGAGAGCACAAGGACCGGGAGGGCGAAGAGGACGACGAGGACGACGAGTACGGGCGGCAGGACGAGCGCAACGGTCACATAGAGGGCGCGGGGTACAAGGACATGTGCTACCAGCAGATCCAGCTGGGGGTGGACGACCGCTTTCATGAGCTGCTCAACAAGGTGTGTTGGCTGGTTGCTGTGTGCTGTGGGCAGCGTGCTGTGTGCTGGTGCTGCATGCTGCATGCTGTGTGCTGCTCCCTCCCTCCCCCCCTCTCCCTTCGGTGTTTTCTTGGCCTCTCCAGGCACCCCGTCCAGCCAGAGTCTGCTCGTCTCTTTGGTCTCCTCATCGTCTTCTCATTTTTCTTCACCTCTTTTTGGATCCTCCTGGCTTAAACAGTCGCAGCTCTGTACATCCATCACACCAACACAAGCTGCTATGCCTCCTCTCTCCCTTCACTTCACCCCGCATTCCCCTCTCCCGCACCGCCTTCCTCTTTCCCTTCGCCCATGCGCTTTTTCCCCTTGCACCCCTGCGTCCTCCCTTCATCCTCCCCTGCGTCCTCTGTACCTGTCAGCTGGTGTACGAGGACCTTAAGAAGGCTCTGGAGGAAGCCACTCTGGTAAAATCGCAATTCCTCTCTGCCTACCTGCCTGCCTGCCTGCCTGCCTACCTTGCATCTTTTCCGCATCTCCATTTTGTTCTGACCATACCTGTGCTCCTCGCCTCCTCTCACCTCCACTGTCTCACCCTCTTTCACTTCAACTCAACCCCCTCACCCCTCCCCCCTCGCCCTCCCTCCCCTCCCCTCCCCTCCCCCTCCCTCCCTCCCTCCCTCTCCGCACTGCTCTCCCCCGCAGCTCGTGGACGACCTTGCTGACGTGCACAAATACGTGGCTCCCTGCTTCCCACCCCGGTGAGTTCCCATCTCAAGCGTTTCGAGGTGACTTTTGAGTCGACTCAAAAGTCGCCGCAGTGAGGTCCCATCTCACGCGTTTCCGTGCGATCTTGAATGCCTTGCTGCAGCATCTCACTCACATGCCATCTCCATCCCACCTATCACCTGTCTCGTCTGGCCTAGGCTCTCCGCACCCACCCCTTGCCCACTGACCACCCCTCCCTCGCTCTCCATGCCTTGTTCTGATGCTCTGGAAAGCCCAACTTTCCGCTCTCGTGGCCGCTCCTCTCCCCCCCGTGCAATTTGTCTGTGTGCTGTGTGCTGTGCTGTGCTGTATGCCGTGCTGTGCCATGGCACTGCACCAGGTACGAGGTGTTCCAGGTGATTGTGCAGCTGTACACGCAGCACTTCGTGACCATGCTGCACAAGCTGGGCGACAGGGCCAAGGACATTGACAACATCGACATCCTCAAGGTGGGGACTTGTGCTTGAAGGGGGGTTGTGTTGTGTGTCATCGTGGCTCATCGCTGGCTGGTGAAGGATGGTCGATGGCTGATAATTGATGGGCGGGTGGGGCGAGCTGGGCGAGAGGACCAAGGGCATTGACAACATCGACATCCTCAAGTTGGGACTCGCGTTCGCAAGAGGGTGATGAATGCATGCTGCATAATGCATGCTGCTGCAGCAGTGGAATACGTGCAGCAACGAGTTGCAATTTGCAAACTGTCCTCCTCTGCGGACCCCCCTCGTCTCTTCTTCCCCTCCCTCCTGATTCTCTTGCCCGCATCTCTCCCCCACTCTTTCCCTCCCTCCCCCCCTCCCTCCCGCACTCACATACGGAAACAAACGCACGCCTGCAGCTGGTGGGGTGGATCAACACGTGTGAGGCGAAGATGGGGCAGCTGGGCGTGGAGGACAGCGTGTCCATGCTGCTGTCGGAGAGCGGTGCGCTGGACCCGCTCATCGACGAGTACGCCGAGCGCATGTCGGAAACCATGAAGGGCTGGCTCAAGAACATCCTCGAGTTCGACAAGGTGCGCGCCAAGTGGGGGGAGGGAGGGGGGGGGGGGGGGGAGGGGAGAGAAGAAGATCAGGTTGAGAGAGGTAGTGGGCGGTGCTTTGGATGGGCTTGATTGGTTGCCGAGTATGCTGAGCAGAGCAGCCAGAGCAGCCAGAATAGGTGCAGCAGGTGCAGGAGAACAGTAGTGGCGGGGCTTCTCCCCCAGCTCTCCCTCTCACTCTCTGCCTCTTCTTCTGCCAGTCCCCCGCCCACTTCATCCGCCCCAATCTCTTCAGCCCCTCTCTCACTCCCCCCCCCCCTCCCCCCCACCACCACCTCTCTTCTCCGTTTCCGGCCGCCCTCCCTCCCATCCCCCTCTCTCTCCCCCATGACAGAACAACCCTCCGAACGGCGACGAGGGCCCGCTTTACACACCGGTGGCGGTGGACATGTTCCGACTGCTGTCGGAGCAGGTGCAGCAGGTGCAGGAGAGCATTCTCCCCCATCCCATCTCCCCTCCCCCACCCACCCCCTCATTCCACTCCACCCCTCCCCACTCTCTGGCTTGTGCGCGGTCTCCGCCTCCTTTCTCCCTTTCCTCCCCCGCCTCTTCCTGTCCCTACTACCACCCCCCCCCCCCTCCTCATCAGAGCAACCCTCCGAACGGCGACGAGGGGCCGCTGTACACGCCGGTGGCGGTGGACATGTTCCGACTGCTGTCGGAGCAGGTGCAGCAGGTGCAGGAGAACAGCAACTCGCTCATGCTCTTCAAGACCGCGCAGGCCATCGTGGAGGTGAGGGTGCGAAGGGTGGGTGTGTGTGACTAGGGGGAATGTTTGTATTTGGAGTCTGCATTTGATGGCGTACAACATTCGCCTGCGCTGCTCTCGTGCACCTCCTTCACTCCCCCAACAACCCCCCCATGTGTGCTTGTGCTCATTCGTACATCCGTGCGCATGCACACGTTTGCGCATGCATGCTTGTGTGTGTGCGCGCGCGCGCGCGCCCATATGTGTGTGTGCGGCATATGCATGTGCATACGTGCGTGTGCTCCTTCCCCAATCCCCCCTCTTCCCCCCCCCCCCCCCCCCCTCCCCCCCTGCAGCTGATCCTGGACTTCCAGGAGGAGGAGATCAAGTGGCTCAAGCAGCCTGTCGACACCATCGGGCTCGAAACACTCTGTGCCATGGTGAGAGCTTCACACACACTGTGCCACGGCGAGAGCTTGACACACACACTGTGCCAGGGCAAGAGCTGGCAAACCACTATTCTCTGAATCTCCGCCCTTCCTTTCCACTGCTGTCGCTGCTGCAGCAGCTCACACCTTCCCCCATCATTCCCTCACAGCAGCGCAATGAGATTGTTTGCTGCCACGTCATCCGCCGTATCCATCAGTCCCTCTCTTCCGAGCCCTTGCTCCTCTGCTGGTTCCAGCTCGTTAGATTTCCCCCCACTACTCTCACCCCTTCCCCCACCACTCCCTCTCCTCCCCCTGAGGTGCCATGGGCTGTGGAGCTGATGTTCAGATGCAACCGAAATGAACCCTCCCCACTCCCCCCCAAAAACACCACCGCCCCCCTCTCCTCCCCCCCAGGTGAACAACAACGTGCGGTGCCATGACCTGTCTGTGGAGCTGGGCAACACCATCGTGGAGGCTCTTGAACAGAAGCACGCAGAGCTGGTGGGTGTCCATGCATGCATGCATGGGGTAAGGTGGGAATGTTGATGCTGCTGCTGGTGCTGGTGCACTGTCCGCACTTTGATACTATCCTACTCCGCTTTCTCTCGAACTCTCACTTGCCATGCTTTATCATCCCCTCATCAACCCCTCTCCTTCTCCTTCTCCTCTGTCCTTCCCACCCTCCCCTACCTCCCCCCTCCTCCTGGCTTCCCCCTCCTCTTGGCTCCCATCTCCTCCTGTCTCACAGATCGACTTCCAGAAGCCGTGCTCCGGGTTTCTTGAGGTGGCAAAGGTCAGTCTGTCCTTTCACCGTTTCGGTCCCAGGCGGAACAGGGTTGCATAAGCGATGAATGCAGGTTCACAGGAGAGGGGGGGGGTGGGGGGGGGGGGAGGGACGGGGTGTTAGGGTAGGAAGGAGGGTCGCTTAGTCGCAGTGGTGATACGGGTAACCTGGGAGATATGCGAGCGATTCTGTGTGTATACGGGGTTGTGATGGAGGGTGGGTGCAGATTGGAGTACGAACCGAGAAGAAAGTGAAGGGTCGCTGTTCAAGGCCATGCAGAGAATGGGGGGTGGGGTAGCCTTAGCATGTCATGCCAGTCCATACCGTGATTTACATTACCATTCCATACAAGACCTCACCATGCTATACCATGCCACCATGTCATACCACAGCATGCCATGCCATGCCATACCGCACCATGCCGTGCAATGCCATACTGCACCATGCCATGCCATCCCATACCGCACCATGCCATACCGCACCATGCCATACCGCACCATGCCATGCCGCACCTTACCATGCCGTATCCTCCTCGCCCCCCAGGAAGCGGCCAACCAGGCGGTGGAGTTCATGTTCCTCGAGTCCCTCAAGGACGTCGTCGCCAAGCTCTACCAGAAAGGCAAGCTCTACCAACAAACCAGGCCACCTAGTCCTTGCCGCCGCATAGACTTTGTCGCACAGTCCGTGGCCCATAGTCCTAGTCGCTCAGAGTTTATTGCACAGTTCATGTCACATAGTCCGTGTCGCCTGCCTGTGGCTCAAGCCTGCACTGTTGAATGGCACAATCCGGCAGTGCTGCACTTGCCGAGCACGTGTATTTCTTCCTGGCTCTTTTGCTGCATCTCTCACCCCCCCCCCCTTCAAAGATCCCGACCTTACTCCGTATTCTTCTAGCACCTGACCTAGCATTTTGCATCAATCTGTCGCCTGTGTCATGCCTTCACTGCTCGTGTGGTGGGGTGCAGAGTGGTTGGAGGGCAACGTGACTCAGACGTTCATCGCTACTCTCGAGGACTACTTCCAGGATATCAACAGGTGAACGCAGGGATCTTCTTGCCCTCTCTGTGAACATGGGAGGAGGAGGGAGGGGGGGGGAGGGGTGTAGTGGGCCAGGGGGGGAGGGGGGAGGAGGGGGGGGGGAGGGGGATGGGGGAGGTTGTGTGGGGGGTGTACCTAACCGCATGTGGGCATTGCCCCTCTACACACTAGCCACTTCATGGGCGCCGATCCCTTGTGCTTCATCTTGCTGCTCCGCACTCTCCCTCTCTCATTCATTACCCCCCGTGCGGCCGCGCCCCCCAGGTGGATTGAGGACCGCTCGTTCCGTCGCTTTGCGGAGGTGTGCCTGGAGCGCACCGTGGTGGTGTACGTGGACCTGCTCATGCAGTCGGTGAGTCGTTTCTGGGGTGCTCCTTGTCGTTTCCTCACTGATGGTATCTGGGCATGTCCTAAGCGTACGTCCGAATGCGGTTGAGTGAGATGGATTGCGTTTCAGAAGGATCAGATAAATATGTAAAACGGTTCGGTAGGGTATTGACAGAAAACTAGCGCTTAGGACACGCCCTCAGTATGTATGCACACGGAATGTACAGCGTGTGTGTCTGGGTCCGTGTGCATGGGTGTGCTTGGAGTGCACCGTGGTGGTGTACGTGGACCTGCTCATGCAGTCACTCTTTCCGATGCTGAAAGGCTCACTGATTGTGTATGCATGCATGCACAGGAAATGTATGTGCAGTCTGTGTGCGTGTGGGTGGGGGTGTGCTTGATGTGTTCCTTGGTGGTGTATGTGGACGGACCTGCTCATGAGTCCAATGCTGGGGCGCTCATTGTGTGCCTGTACGTATGAATCCAGCCGTGTGGAATCCGCCCATGGGGATGGGCGAATGATGGACTCCATGAATCCACGTCAGTCTAACCAACAAGGTGTTTTTGAGAATTCTCAAAAACACCCTGCTTACCAACACTGGCCCATGCACCCTCCCACCCTGTGCTCTCTTCCCCTTGCTTATCCTTCCTCCATCCATCTCTTCCACCCTTTACCGCCCACCCTGCCAGCCAATGCAGTTGAACGGAACGGGCCACGCTGCCATGCTCTCTCTCTCCCACCTGTGCCTCTACTAAGCACTTTCCTTTGCATATGCTTTTGCCCCATTGTGTATTCTATTCTCCCCCAGTAAATTCTCTCCATCTCTCTGTTTCTTCCCCTCCTGGCGCTTCCGCTCACCTTTGCGTCCATGCATGCATGCATAACAGCGCCAGAGCATAACAGAGGTGACCATCAGTCAGATGCAGAGGATCCATGATTCAAGTCTTCCAACGCTCCCTTCGCTCGTCTTTCCTCTCTCCACATCCCTCGCCCTCTTTGCTCTTGTGCATGCATAACAGCGCCAGAGCATAACAGAGGTGACCATCAGTCAGATGCAGAAAGACGAGGAGAGCATTAGGGAGTTCTTCCAGGAGTACATCTCGCAGCAGGTACGGTTACATCTCATGAAGGCACGGTTTCATCTCCGAGCAAGCAGGCACGATAACATCTCACAGCAGGTCCAACACATTGTTCAGCTACGCCTGATGAGATCTATCAGCTTTTGAGTCGACTCAAAGGCAGCTCATGCTTCACCTGTGCCTGATGACATGAGACCTGTAGCTGTTGTGCCCGTTAGCTACTTCCCCTGGAGTCAACTGAAGAGCCAGTCACCTATTCACCCGTGCGCTGCTGCTGCTGCTGCTGCTGCTGCTGCTGCTGCTGCTGCCTCGCCCGTCCCCTCGAAACCCCCTGCAGTTGCTGGGCAGGCGCGTGCAGCCGTTGGCAGGCATGCTGTCCGTGCTACTCCATCCATGTCTTGACCCTTGGCCGTGTGTACGACTCTTAAGCTACTCACTCATTCCTCCCCATGCCCTGCTCCTGTCGCGCCCTCCCTCCCAAAACCCCCCTGCAGAAACTGGACAAGAGCGTGCAGGCCTTGGTACGCATGCAAGCGTGCATGCGTGCATGCAGTCGCCGTTGATGGCTCTTGACTCCACCTCACATGCGCGGCGGCGATACAAGGCTTCTTCCACTCACCCGTGCCGCCAACCACTCACTCCTTCCACGAACCAACCTCCACCACCCCCCGCCCACAGGACCCCCCCAATCCCCATGAACCCCCTCCCCCCCCACACAGAAACTGCACAAGCGCGTCCTGCCATTGACGGACCCGCGGTCCTTGTTCAGCCGTCCCTGCTGTCCCTGTCGAGACCTTGTGCATGACTCAAAGCCTGTCACTCATTCGCCCGTGCCCTGCTGCTGCCGCACCCCTCCCCACGAAAACCCACCATCCCTCCCCCCCCCCCTCGACAGAAACTGGACAAGCGAGTGCTGCCGTTGGCGGACCTGCGGTCGCTGGCAGCATCAGATGACGCGGAGACGTTCACTCTCAACTACACGCAGCTGCTCTCCAACACGTCTGACTGCCCGGTGAGCCTTGCTTTGTGCCTATGGCCCAGGGCCTAGGGCCTACTTCTAGGTCTCCACTTTGGATGCCTTGGATGTGATGTAGCGCTCAACGGGCGCTTGTGCTGGGCCTACTTCTAGGTCGTCATTCCCAATTAATTGGATGCTGCTTTCAGAGCTCGAGTAGCGGAGAAGCAGCTCTCAAATCAGCTGCACGCAGCTTCTCTCCAACTCACCCCCGACTGTCCAGTGAGCCGGCTTCAGCTCTTGGTGTTGTACAGTTCTGTTTTTTAGGCTCCCCAAGAATTGGCTGCCCTGTGGGTGTTGCACTTGGGTGTTCCACAAAGAACTCCCCTCCTCATCGCCCCTCCATACCCCCTCCTTCCTTTCAACCCCCCCCACCTCTCCCCCCTCTCCTCTGCTGTGCCACCCCTCCTGCAGCCCGAGGTGGTGGAGAAGGTGGTGAACCTGCGCGAGGGCATTCCCAAGAATCTAGTTCTTAGGCGCCTCAACACCCACCACCCCTTTTCTCCTCTCCCGTGCTGTCACCCGCTGCAGCCCGAGGTGGTGGAGAAGGTGGTCAACCTGAGCGAGGGCATTCCCAAGAAGTCTAGTTCCTATGGGTTAAACACCAAATATCTCCTCTTCCCCCCCCCCCCCTCCTCTCCTGTGCCACCCCTCCTGCAGCCCGAGGTGGTGGAGAAGGTGATGAACCTGCGCGAGGGCATTTCCAAAAGGTCTAGTTTGCAGGCGCCTCAACACTCAATATCTCCCCCACCTCCCCACCCTTTTCTTCCCTCCCGTGCCGTCACCCCCTGCAGCCCGAGGTGGTGGAGAAGGTGGTGAACCTGTGCGAGGGCAATCCCAAGAAGTCTAGTGTTTAGGCGCCCTCAACAACACTTATTATCTCCCCTCTTCCCCCCCCCTCTCCCCCCCGTCCCCCCTTCTTCTCCTCTCCTGTGCTGTCACCCCCTGCAGCCCGAGGTGGTGGAGAAGGTGGTGAACCTGCGCGAGGGCATTCCCAAGAAGGCCGCCAAGGAGGTGCGTGCATCTGCTGGGCTTGATCGCACAGGTGACAGACGGCACACCATGCACACCATGCACACCATGCACACCATGCGCACCATGCACACCATGCACACCATGCACACCATGCGCACCATGCACACCATGCACACCATGCGCACCATGCACAACATGCACACCATGCGCACCATGCACAACATGCACACCATGCACACCATGCGCACCATGCGCACCATGCACACCATGCGCACCATGCGCACCATGCACACCATGCACACCATGCACACCATGCACACCATGCACTCCATGCACACCATGCGCACCATGCGCACCATGCACACCATGCACACCATGCACACCATGCACTCCTACTCTTCGCTTACTGCTTCCTTTCCATGCCTTCTCCATTGCTCTTTTGCCACTTTCAACCCCATTCCCTCCCTCCCCCTCCCCCTCCACACTCCTCTCCAAACCCCCTCCCCCCTGTCGTGTCCTCCATCTCATGCCATGCCATGTCTTGTCTGGTGCAAGAGTGCCCAGAGATGTGGGAGCAGCACACCGAAGCTTCCACACACTCACCCCCCCACCCCCCACCCCTCACTCCCTCTGTCCTGTCCTTCCTCTCATGCCATGCCATGCCATGCCCTGTCTCGCCATGCAGGTGGTGCAAGAGTGTCGGGAGATGTGGGAGCAGCACATCGAGTCCAATGGCACTCCTACTGCCGGACTGCTCTACAGCCGGCTCACCAACCTGCCCAGGAAGTAGCTCTAGCTCTGTCCATTCATTGGTGGAGGCTGTGGATGACATTCCGAGACTCACCTCACCAACCTGCCCAAAAATTAGCCCTCTGCTGCTGCTGAAGCCGCGGCTGTTGATTGATCATAGGAGCATTATGAGGATCATGACAGTCCTGCTGCCATGCTGGTACATGCTGCTGAATGTTGTGACCGGCAGTGCTTGATTAGAAATGTACTTGCACTCCAGAATTTTGCCGCGCATAGGTGGTGGTGGTGAGCTTCTGTGCACGTGAGGCTGCCCGCTGCTGCTGTTGTGCGGCTATCCCCCATAGATGTCAGCACAACCTTTTTTCTTGCCTTCGTATTCCAGTTTCTTCTTTCACAATGATGTGTGGACATATGTGAATGATGATTCAGACGGTACCATTGTAACTGGCCAGGCTGTGCTGTTGCAATGTCACCCTACAGCAGAGATAGGACAAACAGCATAACTTCAACCCCACTGTCCCGAACCATTCTTACAAACAGATTGAAAGGGACTCATACATGAAAAAGGAGGCAAAAAAGGTTCCAACAGTTACGAACAAACACATTAAATGTCGAAGTCATCGTCGCTGTCGAACTCTTCGGACTCCTCATCGTCACCATCCGTTCCCCACATGGCCTCTTCGCCTTCCTCCTCGTCCTCATCCCCGTAGTCGTTCAAAGGGTTGTTCTCCGCTGCACCATCAGAGAGCAAGAGGCAAAATGTATCGCAGGTAACTTTTGAGTTGACTCCAAAGTCAGCTCGTACGTCAGAGCAACAACACAAAACGACGGCAGAGCACAAGGGTACACAAAACGTCATGCTCCCGTGCAAGCAAGGACAGGAGAATGCTAGTGAAAGAGGACAGAGCACAAGCCAGGAGGCCGCAGTGATGGTGATTGAGAGCATAACGCAAAACAGTACAGAGCAGTACAGTACAGAGCAGTACAGTACAGAGCAGTACAGTACAGTACAGTGCAGTACAGTACAGAGCAGTACAGTACAGAGCAGTGCAGTACAGTACAGTGCAGTGCAGTACAGTACAGTACAGTACAGTACAGTACAGAGCAGTGCAGTACAGAGCAGTGCAGTACAGAGCAGTACAGTACAGAGCAGTGCAGTACAGAGCAGTACAGTACAGAGCAGTACAGTACAGAGCAGTACAGTACAGAGCAGTACAGTACAGTACAGTGCAGTACAGTACAGTGCAGTACAGTGCAGTACAGTACAGTACAGTGCAGTACAGTGCAGTACAGAGCAGTGCAGTACAGTGCAGTACAGTACAGAGCAGTACAGTACAGTGCAGTACAGTACAGAGCAGTACAGTACAGAGCAGTACAGTACAGAGCAGTACAGTACAGAGCAGTACAGTACAGTGCAGTACAGTACATAGCAGTACAGTACAGTGCAGTACAGTACAGAGCAGTACAGAGCAGTACAGTACAGTACATAGCAGTACAGTACAGTGCAGTGCAGTACAGTACATAGCAGTACAGTACAGTGCAGTACAGTACAGAGCAGTGCAGAGCAGTACAGTACAGAGCAGTACAGTACAGAGCAGTACAGTACAGTGCAGTACAGTACAGTGCAGTACAGTACAGAGCAGTACAGAGCAGTACAGTACAGTACATAGCAGTACAGTACAGTGCAGTACAGTACATAGCAGTACAGTACAGTGCAGTACAGTACAGAGCAGTACAGAGCAGTACAGTACAGAGCAGTACAGTACAGAGCAGTACAGTACAGTGCAGTACAGTACATAGCAGTACAGTACAGTGCAGTACAGTACAGAGCAGTACAGAGCAGTACAGTACAGTACATAGCAGTACAGTACAGAGCAGTACAGTACAGAGCAGTACAGTACAGAGCAGTACAGTACAGAGCAGTACAGTACAGTACAGTGCAGTACAGTACAGTGCAGTACAGTGCAGTACAGTACAGTACAGTGCAGTACAGTGCAGTACAGAGCAGTGCAGTACAGTGCAGTACAGTACAGAGCAGTACAGTACAGTGCAGTACAGTACAGAGCAGTACAGTACAGAGCAGTACAGTACAGAGCAGTACAGTACAGAGCAGTACAGTACAGTGCAGTACAGTACATAGCAGTACAGTACAGTGCAGTACAGTACAGAGCAGTACAGAGCAGTACAGTACAGAGCAGTACAGTACAGAGCAGTACAGTACAGTGCAGTACAGTACATAGCAGTACAGTACAGTGCAGTACAGTACAAAGCAGTACAGAGCAGTACAGTACAGTACATAGCAGTACAGTACAGTGCAGTACAGTACAGAGCAGTACAGAGCAGTACAGTACAGAGCAGTACAGTACAGAGCAGTACAGTACAGTGCAGTACAGTACATAGCAGTACAGTACAGTGCAGTACAGTACAGAGCAGTACAGAGCAGTACAGTACAGTACATAGCAGTACAGTACAGTGCAGTACAGTACATAGCAGTACAGTACAGTGCAGTACAGTACAGAGCAGTACAGAGCAGTACAGTACAGAGCAGTACAGTACAGAGCAGTACAGTACAGTGCAGTACAGTACATAGCAGTACAGTACAGTGCAGTACAGTACAGAGCAGTACAGAGCAGTACAGTACAGTACATAGCAGTACAGTACAGTGCAGTACAGTACATAGCAGTACAGTACAGTGCAGTACAGTACAGAGCAGTACAGAGCAGTACAGTACAGAGCAGTACAGTACAGAGCAGTACAGTACAGTGCAGTACAGTACATAGCAGTACAGTACAGTGCAGTACAGTACAGAGCAGTACAGAGCAGTACAGTACAGTACATAGCAGTACAGTACAGTGCAGTACAGTACATAGCAGTACAGTACAGTGCAGTACAGTACAGAGCAGTACAGAGCAGTACAGTACAGAGCAGTACAGTACAGAGCAGTACAGTACAGTGCAGTACAGTACATAGCAGTACAGTACAGTGCAGTACAGTACAGAGCAGTACAGAGCAGTACAGTACAGTACATAGCAGTACAGTACAGTGCAGTACAGTACAGAGCAGTACAGAGCAGTACAGTACAGTACATAGCAGTACAGTACAGTGCAGTACAGTACATAGCAGTACAGTACAGTGCAGTACAGTACAGAGCAGTACAGAGCAGTACAGTACAGAGCAGTACAGTACAGAGCAGTACAGTACAGTGCAGTACAGTACATAGCAGTACAGTACAGTGCAGTACAGTACAGAGCAGTACAGAGCAGTACAGTACAGTACATAGCAGTACAGTACAGTGCAGTACAGTACAGAGCAGTACAGAGCAGTACAGTACAGTACATAGCAGTACAGTACAGTGCAGTACAGTACATAGCAGTACAGTACAGTGCAGTACAGTACAGAGCAGTACAGAGCAGTACAGTACAGAGCAGTACAGTACAGAGCAGTACAGTACAGTGCAGTACAGTACATAGCAGTACAGTACAGTGCAGTACAGTACAGAGCAGTACAGAGCAGTACAGTACAGTACATAGCAGTACAGTACAGTGCAGTACAGTACAGAGCAGTACAGAGCAGTACAGTACAGAGCAGTACAGTACAGTGCAGTACAGAGCAGTACAGTACAGAGCAGTACAGTACCATTGGAGTCTTCACTGTCAGACTCTGAGAGAAGCACCCCGCCATTATCGAGAGTGATCGGCTCCCCACTGTCGTCAAACATGTGGTTGTCACATATGCGCAACCTGGCGCAGCAGTACAGGGGGGTAATAGTGGAGACAAGGGGGGGGGAGAGAGAGAGAGAACGAAAGTGAGAGACAGGGAGGGTGACAGGGAGAGAGGCAGAGCGAGAGAGAGAGGGAGAGATAAGGGAGGGAGGAAGGGAGAGCTAAGGGAGAGATAAGGGAGAGAGAAAGGGAGAGAGAAAGGGAGAGATAAGGGAGAGAGAAAGGGAGAGATAAGGGAGAGAGAAAGGGAGAGAGAAAGGGAGAGAGAAATGGAGAGATAAGGGAGAGAGAAAGGGAGAGATAAGGGAGAGAGAAAGGGAGATATAAGGGAGAGAGAAAGGGAGAGAGAAAGGGAGAGAGAAAGGGAGAGAGAAAGGGAGAGATAAAGGAGAGAGAAAGGGAGAGATAAGGGAGAGAGAAAGGGAGAGAGAAAGGGAGAGAGAAAGGGAGAGATAAGGGAGAGAGAAAGGGAGAGATAAGGGAGAGAGAAAGGGAGAGATAAGGGAGAGAGAAAGGGAGAGATAAGGGAGAGAGAAAGGGAGAGATAAGCTTGCACACCTTTTGAAACGTGGAGCCAAAGTAGACTCATCTGCCACCACCATGCCCACTCACGTTGGGTACGCAGCAGTGTGTTTGAGGTATGAGAAAAGCGGCCCTTCCACGTCATCATCGCCATCGGAGAGACACCCCTCCATGCAATACAGGTCGCACACATCATCCGAATCCGCGTCCTGCTGCTGCTGCTGCTGCTGCTGCTGCCGCTGCTGCTGCTGCTCTTCCTGCTGCTGTGACAGGAGACCTTCTTCTGAACCAGATTGACCTGAGTGAGGGGGTGGGGAATGAAGACAAAGGAGTTCTTCTAGTAATGTGCTTTGAGGTGTCCCCCCGGCACATCCATCCCATACACCACACCGCATACTACACACAAGGCCATCGCCACAGTCGCAAACCCCAAACACAACGGGGAGAAACTAAGCAAACCAAAGTAGACTCACTATGCAAACATAGGCCCAAGGAGGTGTCACCTCTGATGTCATCATCATCACCAGCAGCAGCAGCAGAAGCAGCGCCTCTGTGCTGCTGCTGCAGCTTATCCTCCATCTCTCGTGCTGCCTCTGGGAGGAACTCCCTCAGCAGCGGCAGGTAGTTGCACGCCAGCTGCCCCTCCCGTGCCTCGCGCTCCCTGCCAAGACGACATGAGAATCGACAAGAGCATCGACAAGAGCATCGACAAGAGCATCGACAAGAGCATCGACAAGAGCATCGACATGAGCATCGACAAGAGCATCGACATGAGCATCGACATGAGCATCGACATGAGCATCGACATGAGAAAGAGCATAAACAAGAGCATACGGCACATAAGAGAAGGAAGAACAGTACGAGGCTGCAAGAATTCTTTTTGCAGGAGTCCAAGAACAGTATGAGGCACCACAACCAGCAACCGGTACCAGTAACAGCAACCGCAACAGTTACGGTAACAGCAACCAGGCCAACAACCCACCTGAGGGCCTGCTCTCTCCGCCTGGCCTTTCTAGCAGCTTCCTCCTCTGCTGCCCGCACCTGCTCTGCATCCACCACATTGAACAGCCGCATCCACTCCCCCTCCTCCTCCTCCCCTTCTCCTCCCCCCTCCTCCTCCCCCTCTCCTCCCTCCTCCTCCTGCTCCCCTCCCTCAACTTCCGGCCGTTTTCTCCCCTCCACCAAAACAGCGCCTGCTTCTGCACCCTTCCCCTTCCCCAAGCTTGGCATGCTGGCTTCATTTCCTGCCCTGGTGTCCTCTTCCTTCCCTGCTCTCCTCCCTCCAGCGGCACAAGCAGGGGCACCAACTCTCTTCTGCTGCAGAAGAGCATGACGCTGCGCTCTTGAGACCTGGGGAAAGGGGGGGGGGGGGGAGAGAAGCGAGACGGGGGAGTGCAATGGAGCACCGCAAACTAGAAACCACGTGCTGTGCTCAACGCCACCACGCAGGGTTTCCCTCGAGAGACACCAACTTTAAGAAACACGGCTGTGCAAGGGAAAATGAAACCGCCTGCACCGTCCTTACCCCTCGCCCTTCCCCCCTCCCAGATACGCCAGCCCTCCCCCCTCCCCCCCCACTTCTCTCCCCCCTCCGCCGAAGGGACAGCCCGCACGGCCCGTACCTCTCTTGCTCTGCTGGCTGCCACTCGCAGGCGGGGGGCGCTGCTGCCCGCCACGCTGCGCCATTGCTCCTCCAACACGGGCGCGGAAGCAGACGCGGACGCGGACGCTGACGCGGACGAGGACGCGGACGTGAGCGACGACTTAGACTTCTCTGCGTGACCGTTCTCGGCTTCCCCCCTGCTTGCCACGTGCGCTCCCGCCACACGCCGCCGCCGCTGCTGCTGCTGCTGCTGCTGCTGCTCGTGCGGATGCGCCTGATGAGGCGCACTCTGCTGCTGCTGCTGCAGCAGCTGCAGCTTTAGTCGGCGGAGCGTTCTGTCGGCGGCCCCTGCGTGTCGGAGGCTCGCCCACGGCATGGAGTCCACGCGCCGAAACACCAGCCGCCGACCCGACGACCCGCCGCGGGGCGCTGCACGAGGTGCGGAGAGCGGGGAGAGGAAGAGAGACGGGTGAGTGAGCGGGGGGAGGTGTGGGCCGAAGGGAAGTGGGGGGGGGGGGATGGGGGGAGGGGAGGGGGAAGGACAGGGGAGGAAGAGAGGGCAGAGGGGGGGTGAGAAGGAGAGAGGTTGGTGGGGGGGGAAGGGAGAGAAGAGCTGGAGCGGCGCACCCGGAGCGGTTGAAGCGGACGCGTCTCCCCCTCGATCCTCCAGAGCCGTTGCCTCCTCGGCGACCGCTCCTCCCCTCTCCTCCCGTTTCCCCCGCTCCTCCCGCGCCGCCTGCGCCTTCCCTCCGCCACCGCCCAGGCTCAGCGCCTGGAGCGCCTCCACGTGGCTGCGCGCGAGCTTGGTCCTGCCGCCCCTGGGTGCCGCCTCCACCACGATCACGTCAGATGACGCCTCCCCGCGCTTCCGCTTCACCCGAATCAGCACCTGCCGACCTCGACTCGAGGTACTGCCGCCCTCCGCCCTCGCTTCCGGCCCCACCTCCACTTTCCCCTCCGCTTCCCCCTCCACTCGCCCCTCGGCGATCCCCTCCGCAATCCTCTCCGCTCCCCCCTCCGCTTCCCTCTCCGCTCCGCCGATCTGTGCGCGCTGCTCTCGGCCTGCTAAGGCGACCTCGCCGACTGCATGCGATGCGCTACTGTCCCTCGCGGGCCCTTCGGAAGAAACGGCGCCGCGCATCTCTTGGGATCCTGACCCCAAGCTCAAGCTCGGCTTGCTGCCTGTCCTAGCTGTTTGGTTCGGCGCGGGCGTTCCCGGTGCGAAGGCCAGCGATGCGGTGTTACTACTTCTGGCGAACCTGGTTATTTTCGTAACTTCGGGGTCCCGATGATCGCTCATGGGTAGAGCCGCAGACTGCCCGTTACCTTCGCTGCGCGTCACGATTGGAGGGATCGGGTTGTGGCAAATCGAAGAGGCCTCTGCGCCTGGGTAAGATGCAACTCGGTGTGGAGCTAGGGACTCGGAAGGACCAGGCATGACTGGCAGCAGGACGGGAAGACAAAGCGGAACTAGCTCAGCACAAACCTGAGCGAAATACGGATCGAGC
This sequence comes from Closterium sp. NIES-67, assembly GCA_027943415.1. Lineage (NCBI taxonomy): Eukaryota > Viridiplantae > Streptophyta > Zygnematophyceae > Desmidiales > Closteriaceae > Closterium > Closterium sp. NIES-67. Next base: position 27,965 of record BQMB01000577.1, on the reverse strand, counting down.
AATCATAGGATGTGGAATGGGGACGGAGCCTATAATCGTAAGGGGGAGTGGATTCGCAGGTTCCGTGGATTCTCTCCGTGGCGGATTTTACAAGCACACTAGCCTCCCCGGTCGCATGGGTTTGGGTGTGGGGCACCAGATCAGATGGATTGCATTCTCCAGACCAACGAATCTTGAGGCAGACAAATGAGGCTTAGTGCGGGTCCAAATAGTACGTCCTATTACGGTGAAGTAGCTTTCGTTGCGTTTCAAAGCGTTCGAATAACAGACTAGAATGGTTGGGTATGGTATTTTGTAAAAAACCGGAACTTTTTGGACCCGCCCTTAAAGGAGCTACTCTCGGTACGGTGGGAATTCCCACCAGTGGGGAAAGTGTGAGAATGTGGAATGTTTTCCCCAGCAACGACTTCGTTGCCTTCAGCCGTACATCCCAAAAGGCGAGGAAACGCCCAACAATAAAATGATCACTAGTACATAAATATGTTAGCGATTTCCAGGTCCATGGTTCAATAATATTATAAATAATATACCCATATGTTTCAAACATATTCCATGCATATACCCATTCATGCATAAGACCAATAAAATAGCTGGAAGTTTCACCAATATGCGAAATTTTCGTTTTATTCATCATATCCCTCGATGTAAGAGCAAACAGAACACGTAGTACTTATAGCAATCCAACAAATTAGCTTGATCTTCTAAGCTGTTAGCATACCAAAATGTTACATGGGAAAAAACGCTGTAGTGCAAGGCTTTCACCCAACTTCGTCAAAGTTGTGTGTGCGCCATCTTGTAGCGCGTTCCATCAACCAACTGCAACGTGCCCCAGCTCGGGATGAACGAAGCTGTCGCCCAACTGGCCATACGGGGCAGAACCACCAATGGCCACGTTGTGTTACGCTGTCTATAGCGACATTCTTGCTGTCCTCGCCTGGCAGCAATCACCCCCCATTTTGGTCGTCAATCTTCAAGCAGTCGCTGCCGCCTTTTGGTTCTGGCGGAGCGCTGTGCGAAAAAATAGAGGTTGGTGGGTGCTTCGCGAGACGTGTTCCAGCTCAACCGAAATCGTGGTTCGTCGCGAACGTGGGGCGTTTGTGGTGATGATGTGTGGCGAGGAAATCTCCACAGGTTGTCGCCTTCTCGTCGCGCCGTCACCAGTTGATGAAAAGCGATGTGGGTTGGGTAACTTGGGTTCCTTCCGAAGCGCACATTGCACACCTGCTAGACTACAAATCGATCCCTGCGGCATCCCTGCTCCCAGAACCCACCGCAGCACAATTCGATCTCCAACACTTTTCCCTTCCTAACATTCCTCCCCAAAGTTTCACCACGCTCGACCAGGAAGCTAGTATAACTGCAGTACGCAGAAACATGGCACGCTCTAGCATCGCTCTAACTCTCTGTTTCCTCGCCATATTTTTCCTCTTCAACGCGCCTCGTTCTGCGGACGCGAGGCGCATTCGTCTAGCGGAGACACAGGAGACTCTAGAGGAGATCGCTATTCGCCTGAGAGCCGCGGCTGATCAGGCTGCTGCTGAGCTGGACGCAGCCGAGACAATCGCCGCCACTCGCGCCGCTGAAGAAGCAACTGCCTCCGCCAACGTGGCGGCGGCGGAGGCTGCGGCGGTGAAGGCGGCGGCGGACTGGCAGGCGACGAACGCGGCGGCAAGCGCGGCGAAGGCCACCGCGAAGCAGGCGCGGAAAAACGCGACGGACGCGAAGCAGGAAACCGCAGGGCTGAAGAAGAAGGCGGAAGCCGCTGATAAGTACCAGAAGGCACAGGAGAAGGCGCAAAAGGCGCTGGAGAAGTCCGCCCAGGCGAAGGCGAAGAAAGACAAGGCCGTGGCGGCGGCAGGCGCGCAGCAGAAGACCGCCGACGACGCGACCAAGGCCGCTACGGACGCCGCCAAGGGTAAGGGTAAGGGCAGCGGCGCGGCGAAGGCGGCAGAGGCGAAGGCGAAGGCGGAGCAGAAGAAGGCGGCGGAGTTGGCGAAGGGCGCGCAGAGCGCATCCGCGGAAGAATCCGCCGCCAACGCGGAGGCGACCAAGGCCGCGGCGGAGGCTGCGCGGACGCTCAAAGTGACCCTCACTCCGGAGGATCAGGCGCTGCTGGACAAAGCGGCTGCGGCGGAGGCGGCGGCGGCGAAGGCAGAGGCGGACGCCAAGGCGGCGGAAGACGCGGCGAAGGCGGCGGAGAAGGTGGCAAAAACCGCGGCGGTGAGGCTGACGAAGCTGAGGGCGGCGCTGAAGGCCGCGACGGCGCGCAGGGCGGAGGCGGACAGGATCGTCGCGGTTAAGGCCGCGGCTGCGGAGGCCGCGGAGGCTGCGGCGGAGGAGGCGGAGGCGGCGGCAAGCGGCGCCCCTGGGTCCGAAGGCGCGCCTGGGTCCGAAAGCGCGCCTGGCTCGGATGCCGCCCCTGGCTCCGAGACTGCTCCGTGAGCGCCGCTGGCATGAAGTTTTTATCTGATATGAGTCCTCGTTGTAACTTGTCTAAGCAAAAGTTCCGTTAGAGCAGTTAATTCTTTTGGTGGCATGTTCATAGCTCACAAGGGACTTCATCTGGTTTTCATTCCTTTATTCGTTTCATTCTGTACATTCTTTTGATAGTGAAATTGCGCACTCTTTTCAAGTACTCTTCGTGTCAAGTGTCAGGTGGCTTGCTTAGGGATAGTACTGGTACCATCCGGTCTAGGGCTACTCAGGGAGGGACGTGTCAGATGGGGCCTCTGTACATGAGGCTTTGTTAGTCGTCCCTTATGCTGTCATGGGTTTAATACGGCAGCGCCTCCGGCGGAGGACGTTGCTATGGTTGAGAATAGCAAGTAGGAGTTGTTCTCTGCTAGAAAGCATGAGTTTCCAAGCAGGAATTCACTAGAAATTGTGATACATTTCAAGTGCAACTCACCCCTATTTAAACAGACGAGAACAAACGAGCAAACAAGGTAGAAGCATTTCGCGCTTCGGTATTTGCTGCGGTCCGCGTTGAAGGAAGTTGACCTCAGCTTTGTAACCGAGTGGTGCACCGAAATTCGGTACTCTGTCGCTTGCTTGTCGAATGCGCACCGGTTGTAGTTGGATGGTTGGATAGGAGTGGCAAAATCTGATTGGTTCCACCTGTTTGGGACTAGGGGAGGTGCACCAAAGTTTCTTGGTGCTTCACCACTCTCTAGGGAGGTGTACCAAGGTCAACTCGCCCTTTGACCACCTCCAACCACTTTACTTGGTCCTGATTGGACCCCAATCTCAAAGGACCCCACAAATTTGTCACTCTAGGTTGGTGGTCAAGCACCACCCAATTTCGACCAATCTGATCGGTTGAAATTGCCTAGAGGCGAATTTCGCCCAACACCATTTTACTCCCACGAAATCCCACTGGACTCCCGCGATAACTCATGAGCACTCACGAGAACTCACCAAACTCTCCAAACTCTCGTGAGAACTCACTAAGCTCTCGTGAGAGCTCACTAAACTCTCGCTAAATAACCTCGCCTCACTGAATCTTCCGAAATCTCGCGAACTCTCGCGAACACTCACTGAAGTTCAAGCATATAACTCAATCACGCGAAATCCTCTCAAACACTCGCCAAATCTCACGAGTCAAATTTTCCGCCACAAACAAACCACTCTAACAACCTCCCCTGTGGTTTGTTTGATGGCGCTTCTCCTCCCACTTAAATACTTCCCTTGCCGCTCTCGTGCAACGCTGTAATATTTCTCATGCCCACAAGCTCCTTGCAATGCTCGAAGTTTTCTTTCGGCAAGACTTTGGTGAGGAAGTCCGCCGGTTGCTCCTTCGTCCCCACATGCTCAAAGACGAATGCCTTCTTTTGCAGTTGCTCCCGCACCCAATGGTACTTCACGTCCATGTGCTTGGTGCGCCCGTGCCAATTGTCGTTTTGGGCTAATGCAATGGCCGATTGGCTATCGCTTTTGATGGTGATCGGTCCCTCCATGTTGATATCCATCTCGTTGAGTAGACGCCGCAGCCACACTCCCTCTTGGCATGCATAGAACAATGCCATGTACTCGGCTTCGGCGCTTGAGAGTGCAATGTCATCAAGCTTCTTCGCTTGCCACATGATGGCCGTTCCACCAAGGAGGTAGACATAGCCGTATGCCCCCCTCCTCGTCTCCTTGTCCGATGCATGTGAGGCATCGGCATATCCCACAAGCTCAAGGCTCTCTTCTCCTCCTTCAAACAACAAGCCTTCATCCTCCCTTTCCACAAGGTAGGTGAGGGTCCTCTCCATCTCCTTCCACTTCCTCCCTTCGGGTTTGAGAACGTTTTGCCCCAAGAAACTTGCCGCATAGGAGATATCCACACGTGTGCACGACACGGGGTACATCACCGACCCCACCATGCATTGATAGGCCTTCAAGGCCTTCTCTTGGCTGCCCCATGCGTCCATCTCTTCTTCCACATCAACCTCTTTGCCCGCCAAGCTGCTGAGGGGTGTCACCATGAGTTTGGCTCCCAAATGGTCACCAAAACGCTCCTTCAACCGATGAGAGTACTTCTTTTGGTAGAGAAATAGCTTCCTCTCCTCTCGGCTCCGCTCCAAGTTCATTCCAAGGAAGAGGGATGCCCTTGGAATTCGCTTCACTTGGAAGACGCTTGCAAGATGTTTGCACACGCCTTCTACTTCTTCCTCAAGAGCTCCCGCCACGAGAATATCGTCCACATAGAGAAGGAGGAAGACCTTCTCTTTCCCTTCTCCCCTCCAATAGAAAGCTCGGTCACTTTGGCTTTTCTCAAAGCCACCCTTAATCAAATGCTCATCCATGGCTTTGTACCACTCACGTGGGCTTTGCTTAAGGCCATAAAGAGCTTTGATGAGCTTGCATTTGCGGTTGGTGCCGTCTTCACACCCGGGGGGCTGCTCCATGTAGATTTCCTCTTGCAACTCGCCGTAGAGGAAAGCATTCTTGATGTCGAGTTGCACCAAGTGGTAGTCCCGAGCGGCTACCACCTTGAGCAAAGTCCTTGCCGTTGTAAGCTTGCTCACGGGTGCGTATGTTTCAACATAATCCACTCCTTCCACTTGAGTGTAGCCCTTCGCAACGAGCCTTGCCTTGAAGCGCTGGAGTTGACCCAAGTCTCCCGTTTTGATCTTGAAGATCCACCTCACTCCAACCGGCCTCCTCCCTTCGGGAAGCTCCACAAGTACCCATGTCCCCCTTTCCGCCAAGGTATCTAGCTCCTCTTGAATGGCTTTCCTCCACTCCTTGTGATATGGCCCCGAAAGTGCTTCTTCAATGGTGACCGGTTCATCGGGTAGATTGTATTTTGCTCGTGTTGCCTTGGAAACTAATGCCGTTGCCGAGATGGTGAGGAGTAGGTGGGTATGGATGTCCTTGAAGCACGTCATGATGGCGTTGGCATATTGAGAGCCAACCACGTTTGGATTCGGCTTCTTGATGCGTCGTCCTCTCCCCATCCTCTCCTCCTCCGAGTCGGGTTCGGCATCCTTTGATGTTGACGTTGCCTCATTATCCATCTCCTCTTCTTCCTCTTGTCCAATTAAGATGGCTCCTTCCTTGAGAAACCCTTCAATCTCTTCCACCTCCTTCTCATTCTCCTTAGAGCCCATGTGCCTCCAAGGTCCACTTGATTCCGTGGTACTCTTAGCTCCCTCCATGGGCTCATGCTCCTCCTCGGCTTCCAAAACTTCCACCTCATTGCTTTCAGCTCCCACACCGTTGTCCTTGTCGTTGGGTGCCTCGGAAGTCTCCACACTCTCCTTGGGGTTCGGAGGTGAGGCGTTATGCTCCCATGCTCCGTGGAACACAACCTCCTCCAAATCGGATTCAGCTCCAAGTCCCTCCATTTCGGCTTCAAAGAGTGATGTCTCGTTGATTGGAGAAGTTGTATGCATGCGGTTCACCGTGTCGTCCTTCCTTCCTTTCTTCCAAGTCATGTAGTTGACTTCTTCATAGAAGACGCCATCACGTGTAGCCACCAACTTCCCCGTCTCCACATCACGCACAATCCATCCCTTGCTCACGGTAGATGGTCCCAAGTGAACGCCCCACTTGGTCCTCGAGAGAAGCTTGTGATCCGGTCCCGTCGGCTCACGGTATTGAACCATGCATCCCCACACCCTAAGGAACCCAAGGTTGGGCTTCCTTTTATAGAAGGCTTCATAGGGGGTGATGTCCGCCGCTAGTCCTTTAGTCGGCATACGGTTCTTGAGCCAACACGCCATCGCCACCGCATCTCCCCAATAGTCCAAGGTCAACCCACTCTCGGAAAGCATGCTCCTCATGCCCTCGAGTAGTGTGCGGTTGACCCGCTCCGCAATGCTATTGTGTTGGGGTGTGTAGGGAATGGTAAGTTGGCGTCGGATCCCTTTTTCACGAAGGAAGGCATCGAATGCCTTGTTGACGAACTCTCCGCCGTTGTCGGATCGAAGGACCTTGAGTAGCTTGCCACTTTGCCGCTCCGCTTCCGCTAACCATTCCTTGAAGCACTCAAGGACTTGAGTTTTGTCCTTGATCTCCGAGACCCAAGTGTTCCTCGTGCCTATGTCGGTGAAGGTCACGAAGTACTTGCTCCCATGCCGAGATGCAACCCTCATGGGTCCACACACATCCGCCGCTACAATCTCCATCGCCTCATATGGCTCCTCCTTAGTTCCATGTTTCGGATGAGGGGCCTTCTTGTTCTTCCCCTCCACACATGAGGTGCACGTTGACACGTCCACACCATTGTCTTCCTTTAGCTCGACTCCCGTGACCATCTCCTTTTTGAAGAGTTCTTTGATCCGAGAAGAGCTCGCATGCGCCATCCTTCGATGCATGATGTTGAGGTCGACCGACTTCGGTTTTGCCGCTACCATGAGTGCTTGTTGCTGCCACTCATGCCCATATGCTTCTTCCATCTTGGAAAGAAGCTCCTCCCTTGCTTTCTTTCCTTCTTCGGGCTCGTCGAGGTATGTAACCTTCGCATCCGGCATGGGTTTCTCCATCACCCGCATCTCATACAACCCTTGCTTGCGTTCTCCCTCGGCAAGCATCTTCCAATTGGATCCAAACACCCAAAGCTTCCCGTTGTCGCTGAAAGTCTTGCACCCACTCCCATCAAGTTGGGTTTGACTTATGAGGTTGAGGGAGAGCTTGTCAACGAAGAGTACGCTGTCCAATTTCAGCTCCCCAAATGGACTTTGTAGCACCATGTCGCCTTCCCCTTTCACCTCAAGTTGGCCATCATCACCAAGAAGTACGTGAGGCACGGTAGACATACGGAAGTTTTGTAGCCACGCCGCCCGGTTGGTCATGTGTTGCGTGCATCCGCTATCCATGAACCACGCCTTGCTTTGAAGTCCCTTGGCAAGGAGACACGCCGATGAGGCGCGGGCCACATTCGCCTTGTGTGCTCCGCCCATTATAGCGTCGTTCTCCTTTGCTTTCTCGGCTTCCATGGCGTTGGCCTTGGCGGGAGTTGACATCTTCTCTTGTGGCCATGCTCCCCTGAAATTCTTGCTATTCGGGTTAGAATAGCAATCCATTGCCTTGTGCCCGTACTTGTTGCAATGGTTGCAAGTGCCGGGGAAGGTTCCGCGTCCGCGTTGACCTTCTCCACTCGTTCCACCGCCATGTTGCACCCTCCTTCCCTTGAAGTTCGGACTTTTGGGGTTGGAGAAGCACTCGACCGCCTTGTGCCCTTTCTTCCCGCAATGGAAGCAAGCACCCATCGGTTTTCCGGCTCCAACGACATTGACAAGCGCCGGGTTTTCGTCGAGAAGCTCTTCCAAGAGCTTCTTTCGGTTCTTGGTGTTGGTGCGGATGAGCTCCAATGATTGAAGCGTTTCCGCCAACTCCGTCAATGTCTTCGGTCGGCTACACGAGACGTTGCCCTTGTGCGCCTCCCACTCGTCCGGTAGTCCGCCGATGACATAGCTTATCATTTGCTTCTCGGTCTCGGGTACGCCCATCGCCTTCAACTCGTCTCCATAGCTCTTGGCACGATTCACGTACTCCGCGATTGTTTCGTTGGGCTTCAAATGGAGTAAGATGAGTTTTTGGCGCACGTTTGCCATGTTCGCCTCGGTCTTGCCCATGTAGAGCGAGTCCATGTGATCCCACCCGAGTTGCGCGGCGTTGACCTCATCGACGAAGTCGTCCATCCCGATGGCGATTCCGTCCGCCACCGAGTTGCAAAGTTGGAAGAGAGCGTGCTTGCTCTTCTCCTTGTACGCCGCCTTCTCCTTATCCGAAGCCGTTTCGTCCGGTACTACGGCATGTTGGTCGTAGTACTTCCACAATCCAACCTCCTTGGCGCGCCGAATGAACTTGAGCCGCCACGTGCTATAGTTCATGCCAACAAAGCGTTGCGCCTCGGGGAGATTGATGGTCGGCTTGGGCACAACTTGTGCCTTGGCCAAGGCTTCTTGGCTCTTGGCTAGAGCCTCGAGAAGACTTTTCAGCTCCGACTTATCAATGCTCACGGTTGAGCTCGAACTCGCCTCATCCGTGCCATTCCCCATGACTAGACGTTGCTACGCCTCTCTACTCGTCTATCCTCAAGCCACGCTACGTGAGACTATAACGAACGTGATTATAACGAGGCTCTGATACCAGCTTTAATACGGCAGCGCCTCCGGCGGAGGACGTTGCTATGGTTGAGAATAGCAAGTAGGAGTTGTTCTCTGCTAGAAAGCATGAGTTTCCAAGCAGGAATTCACTAGAAATTGTGATACATTTCAAGTGCAACTCACCCCTATTTAAACAGACGAGAACAAACGAGCAAACAAGGTAGAAGCATTTCGCGCTTCGGTATTTGCTGCGGTCCGCGTTGAAGGAAGTTGACCTCAGCTTTGTAACCGAGTGGTGCACCGAAATTCGGTACTCTGTCGCTTGCTTGTCGAATGCGCACCGGTTGTAGTTGGATGGTTGGATAGGAGTGGCAAAATCTGATTGGTTCCACCTGTTTGGGACTAGGGGAGGTGCACCAAAGTTTCTTGGTGCTTCACCACTCTCTAGGGAGGTGTACCAAGGTCAACTCGCCCTTTGACCACCTCCAACCACTTTACTTGGTCCTGATTGGACCCCAATCTCAAAGGACCCCACAAATTTGTCACTCTAGGTTGGTGGTCAAGCACCACCCAATTTCGACCAATCTGATCGGTTGAAATTGCCTAGAGGCGAATTTCGCCCAACACCATTTTACTCCCACGAAATCCCACTGGACTCCCGCGATAACTCATGAGCACTCACGAGAACTCACCAAACTCTCCAAACTCTCGTGAGAACTCACTAAGCTCTCGTGAGAGCTCACTAAACTCTCGCTAAATAACCTCGCCTCACTGAATCTTCCGAAATCTCGCGAACTCTCGCGAACACTCACTGAAGTTCAAGCATATAACTCAATCACGCGAAATCCTCTCAAACACTCGCCAAATCTCACGAGTCAAATTTTCCGCCACAAACAAACCACTCTAACAATGGGCAGAGGGCACTAGCGCCTGCAGCACCTGCTTCAGGTTGCCCCTAGAGGGCATGGCTGCCGGAACATGCGAGCATAGGAACGCCAGGCACGTCATGACTCATGAGCCTGTTCTTGGTGAGAGGGAAGTGCTCTGCAGCGTAGGACTGGCTGCTGGGGGCTGCTGGTGCTTTTGCTGCAAGTGACGGATGGGATAGGTGCTGAGGCAGGGTCAACAGGAGAGCGCCACGGAAACACACACTCGAGTCCAAACCTGTAAAGAATCATGTCACGTGCCATCCCACGCCATGCATTTGATTTAGGCATTTATCGGAACTTCTATCATCCAATGGAAAGTTGAGACCTAAGGCTTTGTATGATCATTCGAAGGATGATAAGTGTGCGCCCCGCATCTTGTAGCGCGTTTCTTCAACCAATCAGCCCAACCTTACCCCAAGCCGCAAAAAATCGAGGGAATGACGCGATTCTTAAGAGTCGCGTTTTTAATTTCCTTTGTCACTGGCACTTACCTGAGCCCCGACGAGCGCGTTTCCGATTCCCGCTGTCAGTTTTGTTCCGCTACTGTTCTATGGGGTTTTTTTAGACACATCTGGGTCAGAGTCAATTTTCGACGTGTCGATAGCTGCATTTCTTGTCCTTTGGATAGGAACAAAATTGATTGGGATGCCAAATCTTGATGCTTCTTTTGACTCGTGCTAAATCCGCGCACGTTTGATTGCCACAAAACGTGGGATTTGTAAGCGGACAGTAGTTTCGGGCAGAGGGCAAAACAAATAAATCCATAGGAGCCTGCCGTGTCACTCGGGACGACATCAACCCTAAACTCGCGAGAGGGCCGCGAATTTAGGGTTGATGCCATCCCGAATTGCCTTTAGGGCCCCCTATGGGTTGTAGTTTTTCTTGCCAGCTAAACTGCCCGGATTGTGTCATTATTGGCGATTTCGTTTGATAGTGCTGAGATGCGTCCAAAACCCACAGCACGCGTGAACTGTGCATCTGCGGTCAGAACGTAATTGTTGTATACGAAGACATCGGGCAAGCCAAAATTATGGTACATGGTACAACCATCGTGAAAATCGTATCCTAAAACAACATGTGACATTGGAAATCAAAAAGCGGTCTGCGGTTTTCAGGTAACTGCCCGCGAGACTGGAAATTAAAAACGTAATTGTTTAGAAGCGCGTCATTCCCTCGAAAAGAGCTGTCGACCAACTGGCCGTGCGGAAAAGATCCCCCAACCCGCCAGTGGCCACGTTGTGTTACGCTGTCGACAGCGACATTCTTGCTGGCATCGCCTGTCCTCCACAATCGACCCGCGTTTTGGTTGTCCATCTTCAACGGGCAGCAGCCGCCTTCCTTCAGTTCTGCTGACGGAGAGCCGTGCGAAAACAAAAAAAGTTGGCTTGTGTTTCGCTGGACGCGTTCCAGCTAAATCGAATGCATGGTTATTCGCGAACGTGGGGTGTTTAGGTTGGCGAGACGAGGAGGCGATCTCCCCCAGCTGTCCCCTTCCCGACGCGCCGTCACCAGTTGATGACAAGATGTTGGTTTCGAAGCGCACATTGCGATTCTTCTCAAGTACAAATTCCTACCTACCCTTGCTGCCAGAACCAGAACCCACCCGCAACAAAGTTGGATCAGAATTTCTCCTCTCTCCACCATTCCTAATCTCAACCAAGTTCCACCACGCTCAATCACCGCTCGTACTACTACTCAGAACCATGGCACGCTCAAGAATCGCTCTAGCTCTTTCCGTCCTCGTCATTTTTTTCCTCTTCAATGCTCCTCGTGTTGCGGACGCGAGGCGCATTCGTCTAGCGGAGACACAGGAGACTCTAGAGGAGATCGCTATTCGCCTGAGAGCCGCGGCTGATCAGGCTGCTGCTGAGCTGGACGCAGCCGAGACAATCGCCGCCACTCGCGCCGCTGAAGAAGCAACTGCCGCCACCAACGTGGTGGCGGCGGAGGCTGCGGCGGTGAAGGCGGCGGCGGACTGGCAGGCGACGAACGCGGCGGCAAGCGCGGCGAAGGCCACCGCGAAGCAGGCGCGGAAAAACGCGACGGACGCGAAGCAGGAAACCGCAGGGCTGAAGAAGAAGGCGGAAGCCGCTGATAAGTACCAGAAGGCACAGGAGAAGGCGCAAAAGGCGCTGGAGAAGTCCGCCCAGGCGAAGGCGAAGAAAGACAAGGCCGTGGCGGCGGCAGGCGCGCAGCAGAAGACCGCCGACGACGCGACCAAGGCCGCTACGGACGCCGCCAAGGGTAAGGGTAAGGGCAGCGGCGCGGCGAAGGCGGCAGAGGCGAAGGCGAAGGCGGAGCAGAAGAAGGCGGCGGAGTTGGCGAAGGGCGCGCAGAGCGCATCCGCGGAAGAATCCGCCGCCAACGCGGAGGCGACCAAGGCCGCGGCGGAGGCTGCGCGGACGCTCAAAGTGACCCTCACTCCGGAGGATCAGGCGCTGCTGGACAAAGCGGCTGCGGCGGAGGCGGCGGCGGCGAAGGCAGAGGCGGACGCCAAGGCGGCGGAGGACGCGGCGAAGTCGGCGGAGAAGGTGGCAAAAACCGCGGCGGTGAGGCTGACGAAGCTGAGGGCGGCGCTGAAGGCCGCGACGGCGCGCAGGGCGGAGGCGGACAGGATCGTCGCGGTGAAGGCCGCGGCTGCGGAGGCCGCGGAGGCTGCAGCGGAGGAGGCGGAGGCGGCTGCTAGCAGCGCCCCAGGGTCGGAAGGCGCGCCTGGGTCTGAAAGCGCGCCTGGCTCGGACGCCGCCCCTGGCTCCGAGGCTGCCCCTTGAGAGCCGCTAGGATGAAAGGAAGACTTAGTCCTCATCATTTACTTAGATTGGTTGTCCGTGACCTGAGGCAAGGTTGCGTTAGAGCTGTCAATTCTCTAGGTGGGACGCTTCTAGCTTGGTGAGGACTTGCTCATTTGGTTTCATTCGTTTATTTGTTTCATTTTGTAAATTCAGTAGACATTGAAATTAACACTGTTTGTGATACTTAGTGTGTCATGTCAAGTGTCAGCCGGTCGGTTGCCAGTCCAAGCAAGGTATGCTCACAAAGGATTGTGGATAACTTGAGGACCATAACATCTGGGGCTCATGGAGCCACGTGTGACATGAGGCCTGTGTTAGTAGTCCCCTACACAGCCATGGGTTGAGGGCAATAGCGCCTGCAGCACCTGTTTCAGGTTGCCCCTGGAGGGCATGGCTGCCGGGACATGCGAGCATAGGAAGGCCAGACACGCTTTGAGCCCATCCTTGGTGAGCGGGAAGTGCGGAGAGGAAGCAGACTGGGCGCTGGGGGACACTGGTGCTGCTGGTGCTGCTGGTGCTGATGAGGGATGGGCGAGGGGCTGAGGCAGGGCCAACAGGAGAGCGGCACAGATACACACACTCAAGTCCACACCTGCACATGCCAAGTCATGCCATGCCATGCCATGCCATGCCATCCCACGCCCAAGGGACAGGCAGCGCAAGAGGCAACAACAGAAAGGCATACCGTCAGGGCAGATGAGCAGCAGGCGACCGTGGAGAGCCAGGTGCTTGCGTACTCTCAAGAACTGACTCAGCTGCAAAGCGCGTTCCGAGCCAAGCCATGAGAATAAATCGGCTCAGCTGATGCAAAAACTCCCCGCATGGATGCGCAAGCAGAGGGAAGGATTTACCATCGGGTCGGGGTGGATGAGCTGCAGGCAGTGGCGGAGAGCTTGAGTGGGTTCATTTTAAGAATTCTCAAAGATGACCCCCCCTCATGGATACACAAGCAGAGGGAGACCCCCCTCATGGATGCACAAGCAGAGGGAGACCCCCCTCATGGATGCACAAGCAGAGGGAGACCCCCCTCATGGATGCACAAGCAGAGGGAAGGCGTACCGTCAGGACAGATGAGCAGCAGGCGGTGGCGGAGAGCCAGGTGCTTGCGAGCAAAGGCCACAGCAGCTGGCACATGGCGGGCGATGCACAGGCGGTCGTACTTGGATGACTGCATTGGGGGGGGTGGGGTGGGGGGGGAGAGGGGGGAGAGGAGTAGGAAGAGGAGGTGGAAGATCAGGACAAAGGCAGGATGAAGGCAGGATGCAGGCAGGACAAGGGAGCAGAGACAGGTGTGGGGTGTTAAGGAGCGGCCAACAGCTGGGCATTGATGGATGTCTGCATGTGTGTCTTTTGAATTGGCTTAAAAGTCAGTGCATGCACGGGGTGCTGGAGGACAAAAGGCAGGAGGCAAGCCGGTCATGAGCAGGAGAGAATGGGTCGGATGATGGTGAAGCAGGGAGACAAAGCGGGGATGAGCAGGTGGGGATGAGCAGGTGGGGATGAGCAGGGTGGGGATGAGCAGGGTGGGGATGAGCAGGGTGGGGATGAGCAGGGTGGGGATGAGCAGGGTGGGGATGAGCAGGGTGGGGATGAGCAGGGTGGGGATGAGCAGGGTGGGGATGAGCAGGGTGGGGATGAGCAGGGTGGGGATGAGCAGGGTGGGGATGAGCAGGGTGGGGATGAGCAGGTGGGGATGAGCAGGGTGGGGATGAGCAGGGTGGGGATGAGCAGGGTGGGGATGAGCAGGGTGGGGATGAGCAGCGATTTTGGGAGCACGAGGATGGTGAGAGGAGGAAGCAAGGGGCGTATGTGCGTACGCGCACCTTAAGGGGAAAGTAAAGGTGCCATTGCTCCTCGTAGACACCTTCCCCACCCTGCTGCTGTTGCTGCTTCATTGCCAGCCCGTTGCCACCCTCCTTCCCACTCTCCCTGTCGTTCTCCTTCCCAATCTCTCCCCCACTCTCTGTGCCATGTTCCTGCGTCTGGCTGTCCAGCAGCGCCCGGAGCCCGTGAGGCAAGTCCACTCCACATGCAATCACCGCCAGAGGAAGGGGCATGGATGGGGTGACGTGCGCTGTGGAGAGATGGGTGGGAGGGGGAGAGGGGACAAAGAGTAGGGTTGGAGGGAGTTCGGAGGGAGGTAGGAGGGAGTTTGAAGGATGTTTGGAAGGAGGTTGGAGGAAGTATGGCGGAACAGAGAGGAAGCATTGGAAGGAAAGAACGGAGGGGAGGGAGGGAGTGCGAGGGTGTGCATGGAGTGGGGAATGAAGCAACGATGTGGCAGACGCGACACACAGTCAATGGGGGAGCAACGAGTCAGAAGGAAAATGAACGGAAACAGCAAGAGCAAGAGCAAGAGAGATGTGTTTGGCAATAGCAACCGCAGCAGCAGCAGCAGCAGCAAAAGAGAGTCAGCACGTTCATGCGACCACCACGTTCCCTTGGTGTCCAAAGTAGCTCACCTGCGGCAGCGGCAACAGCAACGGGCAGTTGCGCAATCCAGTGCACAGTAGCACCACTACAACCATCAGCAGCATGCTCACTGCTTCCTCTCTCTCCACGCCTCCCTTGCTCAGCACGGCTGCCCACCATACCCTGCTCCTTCTGCTTCTTCTCCTGCTGCTGCTGCTGCTGCTGCTGCTGGTTCTGCTGCTGGAGCTGCTGCTGCTGCTGTTCCTGTTGCTGTTGGTGGTGCTGCTCTTGGCGTTGCTGCTGCTGATCGATCCCTCTCACTCCCTTAACCACATCACCTGCCAAACCTTGAGTTCCCTCCAATACCAAACCCTCACCAGACAGATCTGCCACTTCCCTGCCAAGAATCATTCCCTTCTCCCTTGCCCCTCCGCATCTCTCTCCTCCCCTCTCCACCCCCCCCCTCTCCTTCCTTCCCCTCTCTCTCACTCTCACCTGAGGGGCGTGCTCCCCTCTCCTCTGCCTCCTCACTCTCTCTCTCTCCACCACTCCAGCCACAGCGGCGTTGCACCCTCTCCTCCCGGCCCCCAGCACCTCCCTCCAATTCCTCCAGAACAGCTGTGGAGTCAACCCCCTCGCCCAGCTCTCCTCGTCATCCCCCGCCCCCTGGATGTACGTCCATGGCTCATCTTGCCATGAGGTAGCAGCATCATCACCATCATCAGCATCATCATCATCACCATCACCATCACCATCACCCTCATTGTCACTGTCACTGCGCTCACCCTCATTCCCCTCTCCTTCTCCTCCCCCCCCCCTCTCCCCCTCCTTACTTCTCCTGTCCTGTGCTCCGATCTCGGCCCCCTTCTCCCTCTCCCCTCCCCATATTCTCCCCATCTCCCCCATCTCCGCGCCTATAAGCAGAGAGGGGCAGGGGGGGGGGCAGCCGGAGGGGGAGGGGGCGGAGGCGGAGACGAGGAGGAGCGGGGTGAAGGGGAGGGAGTCGGGAAGGGGCACCTCGTTGGTCCAGATGAGAGACACTTGAGATACCCACAGCACTCGCAGCGGCTTCTGCAGTCGACCACACCTGCTGGTGGTGCTGCTGGTGGTGCTGCTGGTGGTTCTGGTGGTGGTGGCGCTGCTGCTGCTGGTGCAGCTGTTGCTGTCTCTCCTGCTACCTTCCCATTCTCCTGCCCCTCCTGTTGCCTCTCGCCCTTCCCGAATCCCCTCCCCCTTCTCCCCCGCCTCCCCCTCAACCTCCCCGAACGCCAGGCGGTCAATGGCAGCAGGGGGCGCGACGAGCAGGAGCCGCTCCACCCACGCGTCTATCCGCTGCTCTATGCTCGCCTGCTCCGTGCTCGACACCCACCGCGGCAGGTGCAGTGCGTCGTCCCAGGGCGCATTCTCCCCGGGTACATTCTCCCCAGGTGCATTCTCCGCAGGTGCATTCTCCCCAGGTGCATTCTCCCCAGGTGAATTCTCCCAGGGCGCATTCTCCCAAGGCGATTGCTCCAGAGGAATATGACAACCCTCCCGGGCAGTCGCTTCCTGTGGCTGTGAGGTGACTCCGACTGCAGCATGCTTCTTCTGCTCTGGGCCCTTGCTGCGATCTAAGGCGTCCCCTTGCGCCCTGCCTTCCCCATGCGCCCTGCCTTCCCCACCCTCCCCATTCCCCCTCCCCTCATCCCTCTCTGCCTCCTCCCTCCTACTACACTCCCTGTTCTCCAGCTCATCCACTCCGCTCCCCCCCTCCCCTTGTTCCCCCCCCTCTCTCCCCCCCTCCCCTTGTTCCCCCCCTCTCTCCCCCCCTCCCCTTGTTCCCCCCCCTCTCTCCCCCCCTCCCCTTGTTCCCCCCCCTCTCTCCCCCTCTCTCGCCCCTCTCTCGTCCTCTGCACGGCGCGGTTCACGACGCACGCCCATATGGGGATGGTCTTGGACAGGCTGTCAGGAAAAACCTTCCCCCGCCGCGTCGCGTCCACTATCATTGCGCCGCCGCTGCGCGCTGCACGTGGGGGGGAAGCAGGGGAGAAAGAGAAGGGGGGAGATTTTGTGGAGAGTGCCGGTCGGGGAGATCGGGGGCGGAAAGGGAGGAAGGCTATTTTTGAGAAGTCTCAAAAATATCCTGCAAATGCTGGGACAGGGGAAGGGAGGGGGAACGGGGGTACGGGCTTTGTTGGTCTGGGTGGTAAGCGATAGGCGACAAGCCGACAATCTCGGGATTTAGACGTGTTACTGTGGAGAGAGGATTGGCGGGACGAGAGTCTAGACCTGCGATATTTGCCACGTGGAGGTTCATCCGCGTCACGCTGAAATCCCAGTTCCCCGTGTGCCCATCCGTCGACTTGAAGTAACACGTGGCAGCCACGTCATCAGGCGGCGCGTACCACAGCCCGCAGCGCAGGTTGGGAAGCAACGGTAACGTCGGCCAGAGGGAGTGGATCTCGCGAACGAACGACGCGTCTAGAAGGATCGAGCGCAGCGCGTTGTACACGGTGGACTCGGCGCGCTTTATATCGCGTACGACGTGGTACAAGTTGCTCGTGCTGCTGCTGCCGTTGTTGCGAAAGCCTTCGCTACCACTCGTCAGGCTCGTCCGCCCCATCCGCGGATGGCGGTAGTGGTCAACGCTTCCACTCAGTAAGGAAAATGTGATGTTGGTGGAAGTTGACTCAATAAAACGTGAGCAGTCTATAAACTGTACTCGTATCGCCTTCTCGACAATGTAGGGTGTTTCAATCGAGTGTTTAAATACAAATGTTGGAAAACGGAAGGCGGAGCTGCTTGTAGTGCGTTCGTTTACCCCCTGTTTCTGGCAAACCCCGGGCCAACAGACACCATGGCCTGGAGAAAGTCGAGCGTCCCCGTGATTGCGAAATAGCCCTTAGGATCCGAAACCTCTGCAGCAAACGCACTGGTTGACAAAGCCAGGAGCAGAGCAGGCCATTCCGTTGGCCCACGGCACAGCGCGACGCCGTGTCATAGCTGGCCCCGCCTCTCACCCCTTTCTCGCTCTCCAGCACGCACCGCAGCCACTGGGAGTTCCGCATCGCAGGTGCGAGAAGCGGCGGAGGTTCAGAGAG
Source organism: Closterium sp. NIES-67 (assembly GCA_027943415.1). Classification (NCBI taxonomy): domain Eukaryota; kingdom Viridiplantae; phylum Streptophyta; class Zygnematophyceae; order Desmidiales; family Closteriaceae; genus Closterium; species Closterium sp. NIES-67. The sequence goes on along the minus strand of BQMB01000577.1, from coordinate 10,215 downwards.
GCTTCTCCCTCTATTTCTGCCCGTCGCGTACTTACGGTCTGCTTTGCTCTCTACGGCAGCCGGAGAAGGAGAGGCGAATCTGTTCGCTCTCAACGACGGCGCGACGGCCATGGCCATGGCGTTACTGCCACGGGTGGGCGAGGAGACGATCGGCGAAGTGAACGGGATTCTGCGTAAGAGCTCGCCTAACGACTGGTTAGCGATTGGTTGATGGATCGACGGAAGTAGCCGCACTCTCGCTGCCTGGTTTTGACTCCGGTAGCGAGAGTGCGGAATCCGCTCTACGCATTTCACATCGGCATGTCGTAGACCATACCACACCACACCATCCCATCCCATGCCATGCCATCCCGTCCTATCTCTCGCGATCTTATCCCATCCCATCCCATCCCATCCCATGCCACCCCATCCCATCCCATGGTTGCGAACTTTCCCCCTTGCGCGAAATGGGAGCACGCAGTGACGTCAAGGAGGGACGTGGACGCCAGCACGCGAGACGCGTACACACATCTCATGGTGACCCCCCACGCCCCGCCCCGCCCCCCTCCCCCCCCCCCTCACTACCCTCCACATCTCACTCTCGCGTGCGCTCCTCCCCTCCAGTCCCCTTTTGATTCGACTCAAAAGCGCCGCCCATGCGTCCCAGCGCATCTAGCCTCGAGCAGTTTCCCTGGTCCTATGACTCTCTTCCCCCCCCCCCACCCTTCCTCTCTCCCTTTTTGAGGCGCCTCAAACATCTTCCCAGCGCGCCTAGCCTCGAACCGTCTGCCTGTTCCTATGACAGACTTTCCCCCGCACCCTTCCAGCCTCCCTTGCCTCTCCACCCTGTCAACCCCCCTTTTCCTCCCCACCCTTCCTTCCCTTCCCTCGCCTCCCTGCACCGCACAGCACCACGCAGTGCCGGACATTCCTCTGGCTGCAGTGAACCCAGTGGATCTTGCCTTCGAGTCAACCCCTCTCCTCATTCTCAACGGCCCCCTCTTCCCTGCTGCTGATGCTGCTGCTGCTGCTGCTGCTGCCACTAATTCCTCTGCCGCTGGATCTACCACCCCATCCCCCATTCCTCCTGCCACCCCTCCTCCTCCTGTTGCTTCGGCTGCTGCTGCGTCTGCGGGTTCCACTCCTGTGTCGCCTTCCACTCCCCTCACCCCCTCTACGCCTCCCTCAGCAGCCGCGGGGGGTGGGGATGGGGCAGGGGGAGGAGGTGCGCAGAAAGCAGCAACCCCCCATTCGCCTTCCGTGGTGGCGTCTGGAGGGAGATCGGGGGGGGAAGGGGGGGGAGGAAGAGGGAGTAGGGGGTCGCTGGGTGGAGCTGCAGCGGATGTGGTGCTGCGGCTGCAGCACATGGTGAGGTGCTGCTGCTTAATATGGCATGGCATGGCATGGCATGGTATGGCGTGGTGTGCTGCGGAGTTGAATGCCATGGCATGCTGTTGGCCTGACATCACGGCTCACTTCTCTTCGCTGCTCGGGCGGCAACACTCCCCTCATATCCTTGCATTGCAGGCAGCCTACTCTCAAACCTTCTCCCTCCCTACTTCACTCACATCAATCTTTTCCCATTGCTGCCTTCCGTTCCTTCCACCTTCAAGCCAGCCATTTCCTCGTCTCCGTTTCCCCCACCGGAACACTCTCTCCCAGTCCCCCCACCGGAACACTCTCCCCCAGTCCCCCCACCGGAACACGCTCCCCGCCCCCCCACTCCCTATCCCTCTGTGTCCCCTTCCCCGTCCTGTTCCCCTGTGCATGCAGCTGTTCTTGAGGCGCCTAAAAAATAGACTCCCCCAGTCCCCCCAATCTCTATCCCTCTGTGTTCCCTTCCACTTCCCTGTCCCCTGCCCCCGTGCCCACAGCTGCCAGCATTCCTTGCCTCCTCCCCCCCTCCCCCTCCCCCCTCTCGCCCGCTCATTGCCTGGCACCGCTTCTCGCCCCGCCTGCTCGCCTCGGGCCCTCTTGACCGCCTGCTGCTCTTCGACCTCCAGCCCTCCGCCCTGCAATCCGGTGCGTGCTCTCTGCTCTCTGCTCAGATGGCTGTAACCACATGCAAGGAACGTGAGACTAGCTGCCATGGTTTGTAGCTTTTCTCCCCCTTTCCCAGGTCAACCTTACGCCTTTACCCCCCCCCTGCAACCCCCCTCCCCGCTCCCCCCCCCCCCTCTTCCCGTCCCCCCTTCCTGCCCTTCTCCCCCCCTCTCCTCTCTCCTTCCCGCATTACAACCCAGGCCCCCCTCCCTCCCCTTCACCGCCTGCCATCCTGCTGCACGAGCTGCAGCGCCATGTGTCATGCGTTGATTGGCGGCCCAAGGCAGGAGCCACCCTTGCAGTGGCATGCAGGTGACGTTGGGGGGGGGAAGGCATGAGGGGAGATGCAAGGGGGGATGAGGGGAGATGCAGGGGAAGGGGCAAGAGAGATAGGGCATGGGATGGGATTGATGGGGGTGGATGACATGGGATGAAATACCTTTCTGCTGGTATGGCATGGCATCACATGGCATGGCATGCCATCTCTTTCATTTCCTATCCCACCCGTTCCCCCCCCCTCGCTTCCCCCCCGTCCCTCTTCCATCTATCAGGGCGGGCATTTGCCTCTGGAGCCTGACAGGGCCTCTGCTGGTGGAGGGGCCGTCTGGGGGAGGCTCAGCTCTGTCAGGAATCACAGGGGTCAGCATGGCAGCAGCAGAAGCAGGGGGGGGATGGGGAGGGCGAGGGGGATGGGGGAGTGGAGCAGGAGTGGGGATGGGAGGAGGGGCGGAGGGAGGGGGCGGCAGGGGGTGTGTAGTGCCAGCGTGCATGCAGTTTCTTGCCAGCTCGCCTCAGAGGCAGCAGGGGGCGGTTACTAGCGTGGCGTTCAGCCCCTGTGGCAGATATCCAGCTCTCATGCCTCACTCGTCTGGACCCTTTGCGCCCTTTTATGCTCCCTCAACAATCTTATGCTTCCTCTGACGCTTTTGTGCTCCCTTCCACACTTGTCCGCTCGCTCCCTTCTTCCCTCTTTCCCTCGGCCTGTCCTGCTTTTCAGTTTCTCCACTGTTGCTCTTCCTTCCTTCCTCCCTTACCCTTTCTCCCCCCCAGCCTCACACCCAAGTGTGCTTCCTTAACTCACCTTCCCTATCTTCACGCGCTACCTTCCCTGCTTCATGCTCTGCGCTCCTCTCTGCTACTCCCCACCTCCATTCATAATCGCTCTCTGGATGCCGCATCCGTCACGTTGCTAGCTTCAGCGTCACACGCGTCGTCAACTGTGCTCATATGGGACGTCGCCACAGGTACCTTTTACCATATGCCTCATGTGCCTTATCCTCAGGTACCTTTTACCATATGCCTCATGTGCCTTATCCTCAGGTACCTTTTACCATATGCCTCATGTGCCTTATCCTCAGGTACCTTTTACCATATGCCTCATGTGCCTTATCCTCAGGTACCTTTTACTATATGCCTCATGTGCCTTATCCTCAGGTACCTTTTACCATATGCCTCATGTGCCTTATCCTCAGGTACTTTTTACCATATGCCTCAAGTGCCTTATCCTCTGGTACATTATTCCTTCGTCAGGAGCCTTCTGCTGCGGGTGACTTTTGATTCAGGTGCCTTCTGCTGCAGGTATTTTCTCACTACTTCACCTGCGGTCTGCTTCAAGCACCCGCATTCTTCCGTTTCTCCGGGGTGGTACCTTCTTCCCCAATTTCTTCCCTTGGCAGTTTTCTCTCCTATTCCGTTCCCTCATCTTCTTAACTCCATCCTCACTCACTCCTCATTTCCTTTCACCCATTTGACCTCCCACCCACCCACCCACCCACCCACCCACACCAGGTGTGGCCACTCCCTTGCGGCGTGGCTTCGCAGGAGTGAAGATGCTGTGCTGGTCCCCTCGTGGCGACTGCCTCTTTTATTTGGACCGGACCCCCGCCCTCAATCAACGTTCTCTGTCCCTCTCCTTCCATCTGCGCCTCACACCCACCCACACCAGGCGTGGCCACTCCCTTGCGGCGTGGCTTCGCAGGAGTGAAGATGCTGCGCTGGTCCCCTCGTGGCGACTGCCTCTTCAGCTGCCTCTTGTGAGCGCCTACCCTCTCGCCTCGAGCCCACTCTGCTGCACTTCGTCGTTACACTGGTTCCTCCAGAACCCCTCGCTCCGTGCTGCCTCTCGAATCTCCTCCCGGATCCACGCTTCTCCTGCTTCTTTCTCCCACCGGCGACTTTTGAGTTGAGTCGACTCGAAAGTCACCTCGTAGTCGACTCTCAAAACTCTCTCTTTTCCACCCAAATCCACGTTTCTCCTGGTTCTTTCTCCCACTGGCCCGGCGCCTGTTTCTCTCTTTTGTGACACGTGCTCCTTTGCATGTTCCATCTCTCAAGTGGTCCGGCTCTCTCTCTCTCAAGCGGTCCGTTTATTGCTTGGAATCCTGAGTACAGGCTAGGTAGGTGGGGAGCGACAAGTCATGGTACGTGCATGTTGGGAGGCTCGGTCCTACTTGAGCTCCCCTAGGGGCTCGGCTATGGCAAAGCAGTCACCTGGCGCCATGTCGGCGTCAGGGGTGCCCACGGGGGTGTGGGGGGCAGGGGAGGCTTCATTTACTTTGCCCAGGTAAGCCAAGGCCTGTGCCCGCTGCAGCGTCACTGACCATCGTTGGCGAAACTGGTGGAGCAGTTTCGCTGCCTGGTAGGAACTGGGGTCCGCATTGAAGAGTCTCCTGGCCCCTGTGTCCGCAGGTGGGGACCTCGGCGCAGGGGCAGCCATAAGTCTCCACGGCCAGGGGGAAGAAACCGACATAAGGTGCGCGGTTACGGTAATGGTCAATCTTTTTGTCGGCTTGCTCCCGGGCCATATATCCCCGCCCCTTACGAGCGTGTGGGTCCCGGGTGCTGATGGGATCCGTGACAGTGACGTCACAAATCCAGACGGCACCCGAGTTCCTGTCGCGCATGGCTAGGTCTGCCTTATGACCGTCCACCGGACTGTAGATAGTGGTCTCCTTGGTGACGATGAACCCGGCATCCCGCGCCATACGGATGCATTCGTCGCGAAGTGCATTGTGGGTGTCTGTCCGGCCATGCCCCGTGCCGCAGCGGAAGAGGTGGTTGGGCAGCCGGGGGTCAAGTATCTCGGTCCCGTCGGCGCAGTTGCAAGTGCGTGGGGCCGGGAAAGGGAGGCCGAGACGGAAGGCGAGGGCGATGGCAAAGTGCGGAGGTTCGAGGCGGAGAGAAGGGAATATGGGGACGGCGTGGATCCAATCCCCTGCCCCGTAGCCCGCCAGAGAGAACAGGCGCTGTGTGTGGCCGGAAATGGGGTTCAGCTCCATCCCGCGGGACGCCGCCACTTGGTCCGCATATCGGGCGGCGTGGACTTCAAGGGAGAGTCGGTGCTGGAGTGGGGTTCCGGATGGCTCCTCGCGTTCGGAGCGCAGGAGCTCTAGTGCATGGGTCGGCATGGCCGCCTCACACCCTGCCAGCCAGGTATGGAGATGGTTGGGGCCAGAGAAGGGGGGGTTGAGGGGGCGCAGTGCGGACGCCAGGGGCCCTGCTGCTGCTGCTGGCAGGGCGGCGAGGAGGTGCTGCGCCTGGGTGACGCTGGTCAGGAAGGCTGCAGGGCCTTCAATGGCGGGGTCGGAGAGGCCTAGCCCTCCGAGCGATGGCGGAAGTGAGGCCTGGGCCCAGGTGCGCATTCGTTCGGCTTCCCCTCGAGGGAGTTGGAGTTTGCATGCGCCAAGGAGGGTGTGGAAAAGCCCCCGTCCCCACTCCGTCCACTCGGGTTGTGGGAGGAAATCCAGCGGCGTGGTGCGGGTCAGGTAGCTGACCCGCCGCGAGATGCAGCGCGTAAGGAGGAGAGAGGCCGTTTGGGGGTCCATGGTTGCGATGGTGGGGAGTGGCTCAGCCAGCGAGGCCAGTTGGGAACGGAGGAAAGCGGCTGAGCCCTCCGCTGTCCCGACAAAACTCCCCAGCACCCGCAGTCCCTCGCTGTGGAAAGGGACGCCCGGGGGAAGGGCATCGGGTGGGGGAGGAGTTGGGGACCACGCCCCGCATTTCGAGGGGTTGTGCGTAAGGCCAATGGCCCCCATGGCGCCCGTGAAGTGGTGGAAGGCCGCTGCGCAGGCGGCCGGTTCACCCACGAACGTCACGTCATCCGCGTAGGCTAGACAGAGGACATCGGGGTGGGCGGTGGCTGTCGATTGGAGCGCGGGGTGGATAGCTGCAGCGAAGAGCAAAGGGCCCATGGGGTCCCCTTGTCGGACGCCCCGTGCACTCCGGAGTGGAGGGCTGGCAAACCCGTTGTCGAGGTAGAGAAGCGATGGGGTGCCGTACGAAAAACGGATAAACGGTAACAGCGGACGCAGGGGCGAGGCGTCGATGGCGGTGATTATCGCCCCTCGCTCAACGCTGTTAAAAGCGTTTGCGAGGTCCACTTGGACAATGACGGAGCCGGGATGTACGGAGGTGAAAGCCCGAGTGGCGTGGATGACTACTTCTCCGCCGCTCCGAATTGCGACGCCGAACTGAAGGGGCAGAAAGTATTCTTGTGCGGGCTGAGTTGTCGAGATGAGGGCGGATTTGGCAGTAAGACGATGGAGACATTCACCTATGGCGATGGGGCGTGTTCCGCCATCAGGTTTGCGAAGGGCTAGCAGGCGTGATGCCGTTAACAGCGTGCTGACCTCCTGGGGCAGGTTACCAGCAAGGAGCAGCTGCACAATTTCGTGCAGGAGCTTGGCGACGTGCGGATTAGTGAGCGAGGCGTCTCTCAGGTGTTCGAAAGTCATTCCCGAAGGGCCGGCCCCCACCCCGTTTTCGCTTCGCGAAAGTAGGCGAGTGAAATCAGCGAAGTCCAGCGTCGGCCGGGTGACGTCGTCCAGTGAGGGCCACGCAAGGGCCTCTGTCAACGGTCGCGGGTGTTTGGACTTCAGCGAGTCAAGAACCTCCGGGGTTGACTCGCTGACTGGGGTTGACTGGAGTGCCTGTAGGGCGCGGCGAAGGCTGCCTCGTCGCACCAGCCCCTCGGCTCGGGAGATTTTCCCGAGGTCGTCACGAACATGGCGAGGGGGCGCAGGCAGTGTGACAGCCGCTACTGCTGACTGGTAGAGGGCATCCCACTGGCCTGCGAGGAACTGCCGCAGACGAAATTCCATCGCTGGCCAATCCGGGCGTTTGGGCGATGACATGCGAAGAGTTAGGCGGGGGAGAAAAAGTAACAACCGCCAGCCCCCGATTGAAGTTGGATTTTTCGTGAGGAAAAGGAGGGGCGTCAGCAGAGCCAGCGCGAACAGCTGGCGAATAGGGGGGGGTAATCGCCTTGAAAGAGGGGGTTGGCGGCTGTCGCACAGCACCGCGATGTCCCAGCTGGCCAGTTGGGCAAATCGTGAGGCATCGCGGGCCAGTTCCTCCGGGGATAGTTGCCTGGCTGCCTGGGAGGGACTGTCCAGCGGGCGGGCAGCTGGTGATCCCATATGTCCGTGGCCCCTGGATCTGGGTGAGGGGTTTCGAATCTCTCTCCCCACCCGCCTCGGTGCCCTTTCCCCTAGTGCGCTACTAGATTCGTCGGTGGTAGATTCACGTGCGGTTCGTGGATATAAGTAACGTCTCTTCTTTCTTCCTCATCAGTTGCCTCCCGTAGTCCCATCTCCCTTAAAGCCCGATTCGCTGCGCGCTGGAAGCCGTTCAGCGGGCCGCCGTCACGTGCCAAGTCGCCTGCCCATACGCGCTCGCTCCCGCGCCCGCCGCGACCTCGGCCCCTGGTTCCGCCCTCCCTGCCTCCGCCGCGTCCCCTCCGCGTGGCGCTGCCCCGTGGTGTGGAGCGTGGGGTAGGCGGACGATCACCCCGCTGCCTCGCGGTGCCCGCTCTGTGGCTCATCGGCGAGTCGGATGGCCGACCGGGCTGATCGTGCTCGAAGAGAGCGCTCCGTCGGTCGCGAGAGTTCGGGGGAAAACGTCCTCCCCCGAGGTCGGTCGAGCTCCCCTCCCATGTCGGACCGAAGGTGGGCGCGCGGGCTCCTAGTGCCGTCCACGAGCGCGCCGGCGTCCCCCAGTCGGGTGCGTGCGGCGACGCCGCCTCGGCTGGAAGGGCGGGCTGTGGTGGCGGGCGCAGGCGTCCGCCTGCATCCTCCTGCTGTATTGTCGACGCCTGCTGTATCGCGTGCGGCGGGCCCTCGCCCCCCCCCCTGTGCTGCCGTCTCGGCCCTTTCCGCAACAGCAGCGTGCACCAAACGGCCCCTCGGGGCGTGCTGGCACGCGTCGGGGGCGGAGGGGGAGCGCACTGGAGAGGCGGCTGGCGCGGACTGCCGCAACGCTGGAGGGGATACTCGAGCGGGCCGGCGCTGGGCTGCTCCCATCGCCGCTGCAGCGGGAGCCCCCCCATCAGGCCCCCCATCACACGCAGCCTCCATTTCCTCCTCGAGTCCTTCCACCGTCCCTCCCCGACCATCCTGCTCACTTGAGCGTCTCGCCCTCAGCTGCGCCTGCGCCACCCGTCCCGCGATGGCGCAGGTGGGAGCGTCGGCCTGCAAGTCCCGCCGCCCCGCGGCTCCGCTCCCATCTGCGCCGGCCCCTCCGCGACAGCATTTGCCGCCTGCAGACCCGTATATTCTCCTGCACCCCGCCGCGCACCCGCCGCCCTCGCACGCTCCGGTCCTGTCCCCCCCCTGGGTACTACGACCTGCACCATCGGTCCCAGCCAGCGCCCCAGATAGGCGGCCCCGCGTCATCCGTCGATACTCTCCCTGAGTGGCATCCCCCCTCGTCCTGGGCTGGGGCGGCGGAGTGGGCTGGTCCCCAGGTGGGGCTCTACCACGGAGGGGGTGTGGTCGGTCCGTTTGTTCCCCCTCGGCGGCGGGCGCCATCCCCACGGGGTGTAGAGGCGGGGGCAGAAGCAGCGGAGACGGGGGGCGCAGAGTCACCAAGGGAGGGGTCTCCCCGTCGTGCTCGTGGGGCCGGGGTGGCGACGCGAAGGAGCCCGCCGACGGAGGGGCCGCCGGCAGCAGCTCCTGCGGAGATACCGGTCCCAGCCGCCACACTTCGTCGCCTTGGGCACGCTCGGAGGGGGACCGAGATACTGATGACGATTCTGGCGGCGGCGAGCTCCGCGCTGGGGAGCTCAGGGGGCCGGTCAATGGCCCCGTACTTCCCCCTTCAGGGCTGCATGGAAGCAGCCATAGATCTCGCTGTGGAGGCCGCACGCGCGCGGCCCGGGCCCGCCCGGGGAACAGGCACGGACCCTCACCTTCTCGCCGCTCTCCGCCAGGTGTCGGCGAGCTTAGACTCGGCGTCAGCTGCAGGGCTTGTAGCTGGCGCCGTGTCCACGCTGCAGGTCCTGTTGTCATACCAGGCCGCGTTGCTGGAGGAGGCCGGGCTGGCGGCCGTCGCGGAATAGCGGAGCGGCGGGAGTAGGTGCGGCCGGGCGGTGAGTCCTGCAGTCTGAGCGCCCCCGCACGGCGCATCAGGTGCTCCATGTGGGCTTGTGTGTGCTACGGTGGGGCCCGGTAGGCCAATGTCGTATACGCCCGTCAGGTCCTAGTCTAGAGATGGGGGGCGCCATCATGCCTGCCTTGTACTTGCTGCGATATAGTTGAATGCTGGACTTGCCACCCCTCCCTGCGCGGCCGAAGGCCGCGCTGCGAGCGTCGGCGGCCGAAGGCCGCCGACGCGAGCCGCCACCAAGGGTAGGAGAAAGAAGAACTGAAAACTAAACGAGGGAAATGAGGCAGGGAAGGGCCTTAAATAGAGAGGAAGGGACTTAGGCTCTCTCTCTCTCTCTCCTCTCTCTTCTCTTCTCTCTCTCTCCTCTCTCTCTCTCTCTCTCTCTCTCTCTCTCTCTCTCTCCTCTCTCTCTCTCTCCTCTCTCTCTCTCCTCTCTCTCTCTCCTCCTCTCTCTCTCTCTCTCTCCTCTCTCTCTCTCTCTCTCTCTCTCTCTCTCTCCTCTCTCTCTCTCTCTCCTCTCCTCTCTCTCTCTCTCTCTCTCTCCTCTCCTCTCTCTCTCTCTCTCTCTCTCTCTCTCTCCTCCTCTCTCTCTCTCTCTCCTCTCTCTCTCTCTCTCTCCTCTCTCTCTCTCTCTCTCTCTCTCTCTCTCTCCTCTTCCTCTCTCTCTCTCTCTCTCTCTCTCTCTCTCTCCTCTCTCTCTCTCTCTCCTCTCTCCTCTTCTCTCTCCCTCTCTCTCTCTCTCTCTCTCCTTCTCCTCTCTCTCCTCTCTCTCTCTCCTCTTCCTTCCTCCTCTCTCTCTCTCTCTCTCTC